>JAQJVL010003389.1:0-62220 GCA_035578905.1 Stictocephala bisonia
ATTACTTTTCATAAAAAGTTGGAGCTCCTATTCTACAACAAGTAATCAGCGATTCTCATCATCTCCCTATTATTGTAAGTTTTTTCATACAACCACTATTTTCACCGCATATTCCCAGACTGATAAATGGCCCAGTCGATTGGGATACCTTCTGTGTAGAAGTCGACAATAAGATGAAAGTTCCAACGGACTTATATTCAGTAAACGGCATTGACAGAGCAGTTCAATACTTTACAAAGTGTTTATAAATATCAGTCAAAAATTCAACTATTCGGACTTTTCCCCCTTCACGAAACAGTTTTCTTCATCCTCCCATGAGAATTATGCAATTAATTAGATCTAAAAATAGAGTTAGACGTCAGTGCCTGAGATACAGGTATAATACGCGCGCTGAAGGTCCGGCCTCCTGGCTGGCCTGCTAGTCGTATAAAAACATCGATTCTGAGCGAGGCGTTCACTGACAGATCGTAAAGGTTGATTCTTAACATGTTTACGGTGTATTTGTATTTTGCTATTTCTTATAATTTGAGATGTTTCAAATTATGTTTGTTTATTTATTTTTTATCATATGTAAGAACATCTGCCACTTACCTTGTTTCTTTCCATTTAAACCAGCTGCTACCCATCACTAATAATCTCATCACATTCATTGATCATATGTTTTATCACATTAATTTAATTTAATTCAGTTCCCAATAATTTGCATACTCTATGTTTAATCATTTTATTAATAAATATTTTCCTTTCTTAGATTTGGCATAATTTAATTTAAGAATTGGAAGTTGTTTTATTTTTTTTTTTTTTAACCTATTCCATTTTTCTAGAATATTTCAACATAATTTAATTTTCTCATGATTTTAATATTTGATTTATTATAATACCAACCTCCACATCCCCTGGTGAAGTGAAGTGATCATCAAGCAACCAGTGACACATTGTTGTAATTGTGGATTGAGAAAGGAACTAGTAGCAGTGAGAGTCCATTATTAGCCTTGAAGGAGAGAAGATTCAGCCAGAATACAGTGACTTTATTTAGTGACATTCCCAATAAAAGTGTTTTTGTAAATCATTACAACACTTTTATTTATTAAATTTGGCCACAAACATATTTAAATTTCCCAAAACATCAAGAATTCTAAGTTTGTGGTGAAGACAACTTTAAACTTAAATTTGGTGAGACCAGACCATAGACTAATTGCTGTGAAGATATTTTCCATTGAAAATTGAACTTTAAATTTGAACTTTCTCCCTATCTTTCCCTTATTTGATAATTTTTTTCTGATACTGTTTTTTAAATTATTCTCTTTTTCAAATTTTTAATTGGACAATTAAACATGGTTAATATTAAATCTCATAAGAACATTGATGGCCAGCTCGACACCCCTTCCCTGAGGTATCTTTATGTTGTACTACCGAGTATGTTTTCAGCCGGAGCATAAGCCAGAAGAAACCAAGTTGTAAAGCAAGAAAGAAGATAAAAGCAAATTGAATAAAGACATTTTATTAACATAGTATTTCACTGTACAACTGGTTATCTTATTGTATCAATACACTTCATTATTCCTTGTTGAACCCTGTGTATATATTTTTTTTAATTGTTAATTTTGGCGCCCAAATCGTGTTGGCCAGTTCAATGCCTTATGAGATTAGGTATACAAAAACAACTTCCAAGTTATCCCAAATCTAGGCCTATGTGTAATATTTATATGTTTGATATATCACCCATTATAGGTATCATAAAACCATCACAACATATCGAACTCTCATCATAATATAAGATTATTAATAGCCATGTCCCACAAACCTTATAATCTTAGAAATAGGCCCAATACAACAGATGAGACCATGGAAGACGCCATTGAAGAAGCTAGCCAAACAAGCCAAACACTAACAGCTACATCTGACAATTATAACACATCAACATCTAATGCAAGCAATACAGATATAGCTACGAACACAAATAACATGAACACAAATAATGACATAGACATTTTATTTAACGAAATTCCGGCAGGAGAAGTATTTTTAGGATTTGACATTCCTGAAGCGGAGACGGCAGACGCCATGACAGTGAGTGACGGCGGACAATGTAAACAAACAGCTCCAACCATCTCAACCAACCAGCCAATGGGAACACAGCACGGCATCATGGGACGGCGTTACCATGACAACGACCACCAGCACCAATCCAGTAACTACAGTCAACATAACAGCTGTTAAGTTAACGACGACGGAAGCGATGAATGAACCGATGACGTCACCCGCACATTCCATTGCCATTCATTCTACCGCGACGGACAAACAACCGGCTAGCGCAGATGCGAATACCGATTTGCTTTCACAAATTGCAGCACTTATAAAAGACAGTTCTTTAAAACTTGAATACCGTTTAGAACAAAGTAAAAATGAATTAAAACAAGAACTTAAACAAGACAACTTAGAACTAAAACAAAATTTAAATCAGAACCTTAAAATATTTTCTGAATATATTGAAAGTAAAATCGATCACTTAAGCCATAAATATGACGAAGTCAAATCTGACCTTGACATAATTAAACTTACACGAGCCGAACAAAATAATAGAATGAATCACTTGGAAACAAATTTCGGCAACGAAATCCAAAAACAAAACCAGCAGGTCCGTGACGACTTAAACAAAAATATTGCAATCCAAAATGATAACATCAAGAAAGCCCTTGCTAACAACACTACTTACGTTATAAATACAGTTGACATTAAATTACTTAATCACGCCACTGCTTGCCAGACAAACATTATCCAACAAAAGGAAGAATTGACTCACCAAATTCAGGACAGTACGAAACAAGTATTAACACAAATATTACCAATTACACAAAAACAAGGAGAAGATATTGATACATTAAACAAACTTGTACACACCTTTGGTAATAGAATCACCAACGTTGAAGGTCAAGTTAGTAATGGAGTTATATCAGGCACACCGAATATTTATGTCACATGTACCGGCAACGGCACCCATGCAACCGACAATAGTCCACCTAAATTTTACGGGAGAGCCCAAAACCCTAAGGAATTTTTACATAAACTAAAACGCTTCTATGAACGAAACATAACACACAACAAACCAAACAACGACTCGGAACACTTGCGGGACATTATTGAACAATGTTTAGAGCAACATGCTGCAAAATGGTTCGACCTGATTAAGGAGGAAATCCGCAACTGGTCAGATTTTGAACATAACTTTACAAACAAATACTGGAGCCGCGAGATCCAACGAGGAGTAAAGCAGCGTATAGAGGTCGAAAGATACCGGCCCGGAGGAAAACTGCCACGAGCAGAATACTTCATTGAACGAGTATTGACATTACGATCCATCACTCCACCAATCAGCGAGGATGAAATCATAAATATTCTTTCGGAACACTTTTCCGAGTTGATCCAAGACGCCCGAAGAGTCCAGAATGTGAACACCGTCGCCGAGTTCGAATTGCTACTCCAAAGAGAAGATATTAAGGACGCACACCAGCGATCGAAAACTACCAGTCAATTAACCGAGAAACGAACCACCACCACAGCGACAGTTTCAGCACCAGCCAGGAAGCAGACCTCCAAACAGCCCTCCTAGAAACCAGTATTACCGCAGCGATGGACAACAGCAACAAAGACGACCAACCTACAACAACGGGCACCTCAACAACTCTTCACCTGGATACCGGAGAGAATACGATAGAAGACCCAACTACAGAGGAAACTTCAACCAACATTACAACCGGGGCAACAATTCATCAAATCGAGACAACCAGCAATATCCCAGCCGAGAACAAGCACAAATATGCTCTGCCATAATAGAAAGGAGAAACCCAACGACTAGTTCACCTCCCAGTACTACAACAAGTACTGCGCTTTTAAACGCCTAAGCACTGACGAGTCCCAAGGCCTAGGTAAACTTCCCTTGTTTTATAATCATGGATTTCTATCCTCAGATTCCTCAGTGCAAAACACAAACCTCGGATTACAAAGGCCTTCTAATTTAGATAATAATGTAAATAATTCAAATCCAATATTAACCCTTAGTAATATATTTTGTGACTGTGACTTTTTACTAAATGAAGATCCTGAAACTAATAAAACTGTAGAAACAGCAAACAACATAAAATGTCCAGAGATTAATATTTTAATAAACAATGTGCCTACTTCCGCACTCATAGACACGGGTGCCAACATCTCATGTGTCTCAGAGCAATGGATAATAGAGAATAGGAGTAGATTAGGACGATATGAAGAATTACCTTTAACTGGCATACACATCAAAACTGCCGTCGGTGTTAAATCAAAAAGAGTTTCTAAGATATTAATGCTTACAGTTAATGTCAACGGTGTGGAAACTAATTTGCAACTAATCATGGTACCAAACCTCGTTCATAATGTAATTATTGGAATAGATACGATAAGACTGTGGAAGATGGAAATAAACTTTGATAGAAAAACATTGAATATAAACATAAATAATACTGAATTACTATTGGAGTTTGACAGGTGCAACCACGATGGAATCTTATGTTACTTAATGAACGACAATGATGTTGAATACAATGAAATGTCGGCATACGACCAAAACTTAGAAAGAACCTATATTTATGATAATTTTGAAACTTATAACGATACCACCCCTTCCTCCACAACGAACCTACAAGACAGGATAAATGCTGAGAGAATAGAAGAAACTCTGAACCAGAACGAACTGCTCAACAACGAACAAAGGACTCAACTCACCGATCTACTTTTGAAGTATCAAAATACATTCTCTGATGCTCCTGGACTCTGCAACAAGTACCAACACAATCTAGAAGTTAAAGAACCTGAAACCTTCAAATGTCAATCCTACCCCGTACCTTTAGCCCATCAGAATGCTGTACTACAGGAACTACAACGAATGGAACAACTCGGGATAATTGAACGAAGTAACAGTACCTTTATCAACCCTATTATACCCGTAATTAAGAAGTCAGGTGAAATTAGATTGTGCCTAGACGCACGTAAAATTAACCAGTTAATTACCCCAGATTATGAATGCAACCGTAGCATAAACGAACTCCTAGCTAAAGCATGTAACTCTAAATGGCTCACTAGTATTGATCTAACCGCTTCCTATTGGCAAATACCATTAAATTCTAAGTCCCGCCAGTACACAGCTTTTCAGTTCAGAGGGAAGACTTACCATTATAAAGTTACTCCTTTCGGTATCTCTACGTCCCAAGCCGCTTTAGTGAGAGCCCTAGATAAAGTCTTCGACGATGAAGTGGAAAATTTCACCTTAATTTATGTGGATGATATCTGTATAATTAGTCCCAATTTCAAAGACCATTTAACACATATTGATTATATCCTTAAGAAATTGACTGAAGCCGGAATGACCGTAAAATTCTCGAAGTCTACCTTCTGCCAGAACACTATACCTTTCCTAGGTTACACACTCACCGAATCAGGACTTTGTATGGACTCTAGTAAAATCAAACCTATTCTGGATTTTCCTTCACCGACTAACCGCAAACAGCTGAAATCATTTTTAGGATGCATCAACTACTATAATAAGTTCATCGACCGTTATGCAGAAGCCGTTCAACCTTTACTTCGCCTTACATCAAAGAAGACTAAATTCATCTGGACAGCAAAAGATGAGACAACCTTCAACCACATCAAACGTATGTTCCTCCACACCAACATACTATACCATCCGAATATCAACAAGACATTCTACCTGCAGACCGACGCATCGGACTACGCAATCGGAGGTCACTTATTCCAGTTGAAGGAGAACGGAGATAAGGCTGCGATTGTCTTCATTTCTCGAGCCCTGCAATCTGCTGAACTACACTACACCACCACAGAAAAGGAGCTCCTCGCCATCGTATATTGCCTACAGAAAACTCGCTACCTCATACTAGGGACAAGACTCAAGATACTGACTGACAATCATGCCATCACATTCCTCAAAACATGCAAACTCCTGAACAACCGCCTCACCCGTTGGATTCTTGCTATTCAGGAATACAACTTCGAAATCCAACACTGCAAGGGCGCAGAGAACTCTACAGCCGATGCACTCAGTCGAATCATCCATCCAGACACCTCACCAACTCAGCACCCACCTCAAGAACTAACTATCAACTACATCCGAAGAATCTCCGACCCTCATCTACGCAACGCCTTATCAAATTTACCTGAACTACAGTCTGATGACCCACTCCTTAGGATTCCTTATGCTACCCTTAAACTTGACCAAAATGCTCCTCTCTACCAACAGACTTCCGAAAAATATAAGCTGGATAAAGAAATATTGTATAAGAAGCATAGGAACAACTGGCTGATCGCAGTACCGGAATCAATTATCAACCGCCTCATCTGGGAGTGCCACTATTTCTACTTACATTGCGGAGCGAAGAAATGTTTCTCCATACTGCAAGAATGTTTCATTTTTAAGAATATGGGACGAAGGATTCGGACTACCTTAGCCACCTGCGACTCTTGCCAACGCTGTAAAACCAACCAGCACCCACCACAAGGACTTGCAAAAGGAATAACTTGTAACCAAAAGAATGATCACCTCGCCATCGATATCATTGGACCATTACCCACTAGCATTGGAAACGTAAAATACCTACTCATCACCCTGGACATTTTTACAAAATTCCTCAAACTCTACCCCATGAGAACTGCCAATACACACACCATCATCAAGGAACTGTTTGAACACCACTTCATCAACTACGATATACCCAAGAAGATTCAAAGTGACAATGGATCACAGTTTAAAAGTAAGGCCTGGCTTAAGAAGCTTAAAGAAAATGATATCACCCCCATATTTAGTCCTGTATACTCACCATCTTATAACATGGCAGAGAGACCGATAAAGGAAGTAAGAGATGTCTACGCACCTACTGTGCACACCAACACCGTAACTGGGCACGGTACATACCTGAGATAAACACCTTCTTAAATGAGATTCATCACGAAACGACCGGCTTCACCCCAAATGAACTTCATCTAGGATTTAAAAGTGTTCGATTTTGGGAAAACTATGTCTCAAATCCTTTTACATCAGATATACCTCTGGAGAGAAAATTGTTTTTAGCCAAACAAAGGATAAAGGACAAGCAGAAGAAACGTGCACGTAAAGCCAACATGAAGATCCGACCTACTAATTTTAATTTGAATGATCTTGTACTTGTGAAAACCCATCCACTGTCGCATGCTGTCGTAGGAGAAACCGCCAAACTTTTTGAAGTGTACGAAGGTCCGTTTAAAATTGACCAAATATATGGAACATCAACCTACGGAGTTAGAAGCCTTGATGGAAGACGGAAGTTTGGACCATACCACGTGTCTGCCATCAAACGTTACCTGTCCCCAACTCAAGAGGATATATGATTCAAATTAAGAACAAGAAACAAGTGTAGTTTACCTATAGACCTGTATTGTAAATATTGTATAGTAATTTAATTTTCTTTGTAACTTTGTATTTTCATATTTTGTGTTCATCCCATCAACCTACTCATCAATATGTATTTTGTAATGAATTTGTGATATGTACCCCTTGTCTAACAACTGTGTATGTGTAAGAAAAACTGTGTACTACGACAAAGCCCATGTCTTGTTGAGAGGGGATAATTTCCTTAATCACCCAAGTAAACTAATAACCCATGATTTTCCCCTATGATTGCTTCGCTTAATCCCCAGTGCGAGAAGATTCCCCCCTAATAGACTGTGAGTCCTGTGCAATAAACTGTGCCAGTGAAACCACCTTTCCCAGTTTCCCTTACTTCCCCTTTCCCTGGTGACTTTTCCCCTTGTAAAAAAAAAACTCAAGTCACTCATTCCCCAGTGCTATGTCCCAATAACCTCCACAATTCCCTTTATAAACTGTATAACCCTTCTTGTATATAATTTGTAATATTGTCAATTGTATTGTATTGTATCATGTAACCGTCTGTGTCATGTATGTAACCCTCATCATTTTGTATTGTTAGTTTTAAAAAAATTTGTCTATGTATGTTTGTATCTGTTTGTTTATTATGTCAACATAATTTTCACATCATGTTCGAAATCTTGTGATGACTTTCAGTAATCCCTGCAATTTCTGAGGGGATATTTGAGATGTTTCAAATTATGTTTGTTTATTTTTTTTTATCATATGTAAGAACATCTGCCACTTACCTTGTTTCTTTCCATTTAAACCAGCTGCTACCCATCACTAATAATCTCATCACACTCATTGATCATATGTTTTATCACATTAATTTAATTTAATTCAGTTCCCAATAATTTGCATACTCTATGTTTAATCATTTTATTAATAAATATTTTCCTTTCTTAGATTTGGCATAATTTAATTTAAGAATTGGAAGTTGTTTTATTTTTTTTTTTAACCTATTCCATTTTTCTAAAATATTTCAACATTAATTTAATTTTCTCATGATTTTAATATTTGATTTATTATAATACCAACCTCCACATCCCCTGGTGAAGTGAAGTGATCATCAAGCAACCAGTGACACATTGTTGTAATTGTGGATTGAGAAAGGAACTAGTAGCAGTGAGAGTCCATTATTAGCCTTGAAGGAGAGAAGATTCAGCCAGAATACAGTGACTTTATTTAGTGACATTCCCAATAAAAGTGTTTTTGTAAATCATTACAAAACTTTTATTTATTAAATTTGGCCACAAACATATTTAAATTTCCCAAAACATCAAGAATTCTAAGTTTGTGGTGAAGACAACTTTAAACTTAAATTTGGTGAGACCAGACCATAGACTAATTGCTGTGAAGATATTTTCCATTGAAAATTGAACTTTAAATTTGAACTTTCTCCCTATCTTTCCCTTATTTGATAATTTTTTTTCTGATACTGTTTTTTAAATTATTCTCTTTTTCAAATTTTTAATTGGACAATTAAACATGGTTAATATTAAATCTCATAAGAACATTGATGGCCAGCTCGACACCCCTTCCCTGAGGTATCTCTATGTTGTACTACCGAGTATGTTTTCAGCCGGAGCATAAGCCAGAAGAAACCAAGTTGTAAAGCAAGAAAGAAGATAAAAGCAAATTAAATAAAGACATTTTATTAACATAGTATTTCACTGTACAACTGGTTATCTTATTGTATCAATACACTTCATTATTCCTTGTTGAACCCTGTGTATATATTTTTTTTAATTGTTAAATTAGACCGGTATTTAAAATATAAACATCAATTAGGTTAAGAGTTTGAAAGTTAACAAATTAAAACGTATATCAATAACAACAATTAAATATGTCATAACAAATTATAAATCAGTTAATAACTCTAATTGAAATTAAGTAACTAAGAAATACATACTTCTTACTGTCACTGAGAAAAATATTTCTGTGATTTCCCGTACCGTTTAAATACATATAATGTATATTTAAATTGGTTTAAAAGAAGTAATCTTTTTGTGTTTGGCATTTTTATTTAAAACAAATTTTAATAGCAAAATGTATGTTACAACTATTATTAAACTCGCTGAATTATTAAGTGATGCTTATTTAATATCAACGTTGACTATAATTACTTAAATAATTTCTAAAAATGATTTAATGGACACAAGCTAATTTGAATTGATTCTATATTTTTTAAATTTTATTGTGAATCTTGTAAGCTTTAGATTACAGACTACTTGAAATAAATATCTTTTAACTAACCTGGTTTGGCTATAATGGAGTTCCCAATGGTGAGTCACGTCCACCCTCATCGTCCGGTTCTGCTTCTCCACCGCTCTCACCCTCAAGGTAACTGTCACCGGATGCGCCGCTGTCATCATTTGATTCGCCCAGTCTAATTATAAACCTCTCCGTTGTGTCGTCTATTAAATGTTCTTTTTCATAATACTCGTTTTCTATTTTAATGATTTTCTTTAAAACTTTTCCCCAGTCTTTTTTGGTAATAGAGCTCATTTTTTCTTTACAAATGGCTATAGTGTTTTGAATTCTATGTACAACATTTTTTGGGCCACATAGTTTTTAATTATTCCCTAAATATTTTCTATTGGGTTTAGGTCCGGATAGTACGGAGGGAGGCGAAGAACACTGTGTCCGTGGGTTTTTAGTTCTTCATCAAAGGCGAACCTTTTAAAATTCTCCTTATAACGTTAGTAGTAATGGGGGGGATCGGGAGCAGAGGACCTCCTTTCCATGGGCGCGGCCATCTTGGATCACGTGACTAGGTCGGCCATCTTGGATGTGACGTCAGAGGTGTATATATATATATATCGGAGGTCGGAGGTCGGATGTCGTAATTTTGCGCGGGAACTTTTGGCGCGCATTTTTTTTCAGCCAGCTGTTGCGGCCATCTTGGATGTGACGTCAGAGGTGTATATATATATATATCGGAGGTCGGATGTCGTAATTTTGCGCGGGAACTTTTGGCGCGCATATATTTTTCAGCCAGCTGTTTTTGTTTGGTTTTTTTTTGATGACGTCATGATGGACTTCTGCCGCCAGATGTCGTTGTTTCTTCTTCTTCGGTTTTTTGTGCGCGTTTTTTTTTGATGACGTCACGATGGGCGAGGTGACTTCCAGTGTCCGTCGTTATGTTTTTTTCAGCAGCCAGCTGTTTTGTTCATCGGTAAATTATACGTGTGTGATGACGTCGTCACGAGGAGGTTGGTATTCGGAGGGCGACCATTATTTTATTATTTTCATCAGATCCAGATACACGATGTTGTTAGCCGACGGGTTCACTATTGGACGGTTGTCCTGATCTACGATCGTTACGGTGATCACTTGAATCACCTTCAGTTGGCCGTCTATTGGAGCGTAATATCGCTCACGCGGGCATTCCGATATCTTGTAACCACGTGGCACGGCCGGGAAGAACGTGTACAAAATGCGATGTTCTTGGTGTTTGTGCGCGTGTAAGTCGTGATTGCTGTAGCTGTTCTCCACTAGGTTGCATTGGATTTCTATAGCGTCCACAGCTCGTAGATTCGGTGGATTCGACGCAATCGCGGTTCGATCGGCCTCGAAATATAACAAGTCACCTTCCTCGGAATCAGCTTCTTTCCGGTTATTGGTGGTGCCGTCTGTGGCCGATTCTGGTTGTTGTTCAAAGCCCAAGAGTCTTCTAACCGTGGTGTCCAAACCGAATTTCAACGGTGATACAATAGACACGACTGTTCCGTGCTTCGCTTTCGAGATGATGAATTTGCCAGAATCTATGTCCGCCGCACCTAACGAATCGATGAAACGTCTACACGTTTTTTCCAGAGATTCCAAGGTGTAATGTCCCTGCTCCAGCGTTAGTGTCCTGACAGAATTGTTCGGGTTGTCAGCCGTTGGAGCTGTCCAGAAATGCACGTTAGCAGTTCTCGGTAAGTTCAGGATGTTGTTGTCCGAATAGAATCCGCATAGAGCCAAACGGTAATCACTGGCATCGTCCAAGTGGATCGGGTGTTCCAGGTGAAGTGTGATCACCGGACCCTGCCCGAATAGTTTCAACAAAGGCATTTTATATCGCTTGGTGGTCAACTACACACGCTTATATTATTTGGTAATTTGTTTCTGGTGTTCTAGAAACAGTGTACCCGTTATACGCATGAGATCAGTCAAATCCCTATCGTACTCTTCGATTTTATTGTACAATTTCGTTTCCAACGCGTTGAGCCGTTGATCGGTTTTAGTTTGAAACTGTGAGAACTCAGATCGCAACGCGTCTTGCTTCGATCCGCCGGTCCCACCACACTCTCCGAAACGATTAATACAGAACTTATGACTGTACATGTCTTATAATCGGAACAAAAATTGAAGTTTTTTTTTAAATATAGTCTATACAGTGCGCAACTGGATGTTGTACGTAGTGCCTATTTTCTCTCCTCTCGACAGTTGTAGCGTTTCGGGGATGGGTTCTTTAGGGTCGAATACTTCTGTGTAGCGTTTTGGCAGGAACACGTCGATCTCCTCACAGCCATTGTCAGCTAGCGATCGGTCCAATAGTGTGGCCACCGGAATCTCACCGTATTTGGTTTGTACGATTCTCATGCGTTTCACAGGGTAGAACCTATTTCCGTCCAACCGATCGAGTCTCACGGTTTTAGAGAACTGTAGTGTGGCTTCGTTGAACCGTTGTACGAAGCTGGCCATGTTGTTTAAAACGTAGCCGGACACGTTTACTCTCACTCTCTTATTATATTAGGGTGACGGGCGTACGACGGCCAGCTGTCTATCAATTAGCTTGATCTTTTCGTTAGTTCGTCTTTCGAACTCGCTAATTTTGTTGTTTAGTTCAACGAGTTCTACACGAACTACAACGTCGTAGTTGTGTTTAGATCTAGTGACGTTACAGATACGCCTGTGTCCTTTGATCTGTACACAGTCCGGTTGCGATGTGGTGTCGAATACTTTGCTGAAAACGTTTGCGACCTCGTCCAACTGTGTCTTGGTGACAAGATCGTTTTTGTCGACACCCTTCGAAGATGATGCGATCCTTTTGTTGCCGACACTGATGTAGTCTTTAGACACTCTTATAATATCCACAAGAGCGTCGGTCTTCGCCAGATGGTCCAACAGTCTGTTCTCAACTTTTCCGAAAGTCTTAATCATCTCGCTTGCAAAATCTTTTTTCAAGGCATCTAGCGTAGAGTCTATGTAGTCTCGACTAACGCCGCCGCCGCCGCCGCCACCATCACAACTGTCTAAACCTTTTGTTTCACCGAATCTGTCGATTAGAAAACCACCGTCATACCCACCAGGACATCCATCCATATTTGTTGTCCCTTATATCATTCACAATTGTGTTCCAATTCACGTGTCCGTCGCACTTTGAATATCTGCGCAATACTTCTAAACACAGGTGGCCGCAGATCGGTGGATCTTCGAAATTCTGGATGCCACAGTCGTTGTACACCAGACCGTCACCACCGTTCAGATAGCGAACCAACTCTATTGGTGGTGGAGCGTCCCCGTACGAGTCGAAATAGAACTTGTTCCTGTCACCGACCTTGACGTAGCACGTCCAGTGAGTGCCGTCGGAATCGACATCTCCCAGGTTTAGGATTCCACATTCCGTGTGATTTGACGTGACCGGTAGTAGCTGTCGAACAAACGCTCCGCGAAAGTTTTTGATCTTCAACACGTCGTTGGCGTATCGTTCGATTTCACCGAGTGAGAGAGGTTCTATTTTTTAAATAACAACGAGTCCAACTTCATATTGATGCAACGTTTGAGACCGCTACCTTTGGGGTCCTTAGTGATTATCGAGTCCAACTCGTTGTCGATGAGGTCTTTCAACCACGGTATGAACCTCTCTCGAAGTAGCGGTGCGATATTCTTTCTAACCAAAGGCGAAAGGAACCGTTTGCCACCGGGAACATCGTCTTCAATAAAGTTCATCATTTCCTTCAACAGACCGCCTTCCTTGTTTTTCATCAACTGGTCGTAGCTGAGCGCTAACCGAACGCCGGTCTTGTTTTTGACGGCTTTGCTTACGGCTTTGTGTTGCAGTTCGGTGAGCAGTATGTGATCGCTGCCACCACTGATGTTGTCGTGCGAAAGACCGATCACAACGGTCCTGCGTTTCTTGTAAGCGGTTTTCATTTTTCGCTTTTGTCCGTCAGACAGACGGATCTTGTGTCTGTGCAGTTCACTCATATTGGTTTCCACCAGTACACTAGTAACACATATACTACCACTTATAGTAAGTCGCGATGGAGACGTACTGCACCAAATGCAAAAAGAAAACACGATCACTTGTCGACGGCGATGAAGTGGTGCAAACGGAAAACAAGAAATGGCGTGTCAAAAACACTTGTGCACTGTGCGGCAGTGAGAAAAGCACCTTCATCAAAATGAAACCGGGTGACGAGGACCGATCGCGTGAATACGCCGAAGCTAAAGAACTACATCGCGCGGTTATCAAGAAGTTTCCCAAACGAAAAATAGTCACTACGTGTATAGACGACCTGTGGGCGGCCGATCTCGTGATTATGGACAGATACGTGAAGGAAAATGATGGTTACAGATACATGTTGAATGTGATCGACACTTTTTCCAAGTACGCCTGGTCTGAACCGTTGACTAGGAAGAGTGGCCAACACGTGGCCGATGCTTTCGAAGCAATCATAAGGCGTGCCGAAAAGACAGGCCACAACACACCGAGTCTATTGCACGTCGATAAGGGTCGGGAGTTTGTCAACAAAGATTTCAAACAAGTGTTGGAAACATATGGCATCAAGATGTACCATACTGAAAATGAAGAAAAGAGTGCAATCGTCGAACGTTTCAACCGCACTCTCAACGAACGTATGAAAGTTCAGTTCGAAATGCGACACACGTTTCGATGGATCGACACGGTGCAAGACCTACTTCGTCAGTACAACACCACTGTGCACAGGACCATACGAATGCGACCCTCGGACGTTGACAAGAGTTGTGAAACACGATTGCAGAATCTGTACAAATCGATGCAGCCGACCGCAGTGAGGAAGTCAAAGTTGAGTGTCGGCGATCGTGTCAGGATAGTGGCTAAGAAAGATACATTCGCCAATAAGTACAGTCGCAATTGGAACCGAGAGATATTTGTTGTTTCGAAATTGTTGAACACGGCACCGATCACGTATAGAATCATAGACTCTGACGGTGAAGAGATATTGGGTTCGTTTTACGAGAGAGAACTGCAAAAGACCGTGTTTTAATAAGTACACTATGGAAATCGCGGTATACTGTAAGGACGGCACAGACACGGATCGTGAGGACCGTGTTTTACCCCAGCCGCTACGATGTCTGATCGTGGGTTCGTCCGGTTGCGGTAAAACCAACTTGTTGTTGAACATGATTTACAACAAGCGTGGTGTGCAGTTCAAACACTTGTACGTGTTCAGTCGTTCCATCGAACAACCGGCCTACGCCGAACTTCGAAAACATTACGAGCGCGTGGAAAAAGCGTTAGGATATAAATTCAGCCAGTTCTATTCGAACTGTGCCGATTTGATTCCACTGGACGAATGCAAGTTGAACTCGTTAGTTGTGTTTGACGATTGCCTGTTGGAGGAACAAATCAAGATCAAGGACTATTTCATCCGTGGCCGTCACAAACACGTATCTTGCGTATATCTCAGCCAGAGCTACGGCCGAGTCGACATGCAAGTCATTCACAATAACGTCAATCTACTCTGTGTGTTCAGCCAGAACAAACATTACACGCGAAGGATTTACGAAGACTTTGTCGGATCCGACACGACGTACGATGGTTTCGAAAGTATGTGCAAGCGCTGCTGGAGCAAACCTCACGGGTTCATCACCGTGGACACGACAAGGAAGGCACACAACGGCAAGTACAGGTGTATGTTGAAAAACTACATTTTAAACGTCACGTCGAAAAACGATATTTAGACCGAACGTGCATTAACGATATTTTAACGTTGACTTCGAGAAACGATATTTTGAGCAAACATCAAATAACGTTATTATGACGTTGACGTTAAAATATCGTTTTTTAGCCACAACATCAAATGATGTTTTTTTGCAGCCTTGTGAATGAATGACGTTACTCCACTGGTTGACTGGACCCCGGTGTTTGATAGTCATTGTATTTTTGAAGTGTAAGTAAGTATTTTTGAAGGCACACAACGGCAAGTACAGGTGTATGTTGAAAAACTACATTTTAAACGTCACGTCGAAAAAATGATATTTAGGCCGAACGTGGATTAACGATATTTTAACTTGACTTCGAGAAACGATATTTTGAGCAAAAATCAAATAACGTTATTATGACGTTGACGTTAAAATATCGTTTTTAGCCACAACATCAAATGATGTTTTTTTGCAGCCTTGTGAATGAATGACGTTACTCCACTGGTTGACTGGACCCCGGTGTTTGATAGTCATTGTATTTTTGAAGTGTGTATATAAGTAGTCACTACGACTAGTTACTATTACTATGGATGTGAAGGAAGCTAAACGTCTCGATGCACTCGAGAAGATGCTGATCAGTAAATTCAAGGCAGCTGAGTCGGAAGAACTGAAACAGCGAGCACGAACGGCTGCTGACAATCCGGTACCTACTGTCCGCGCAGAAATTATGGATACTCGAGTTCACGATACCATATCTCCGAAACGGTCCGTTCGATTTTAACGAAAGACCTATCAAATTAAAGGAAATATTGTCAATTTTTATACTACGAAGTTTCAATTTTTTACGTAGCTTTTTATAATTTATAAGACGGAAAAAGTGGAAAATATTGGCATTTTTCACAATCTTTTTGGAAATCTCAACTTAAGGCAATTATTACAAAATATCTATTAAACGTATCAGCTTCAAATTTTAATAGCTTATATGAAGGTTACTTACAAACACTTTTGTAGAGTTTCATAATTTTAACGTTATTATTTTTTATGTTCTTGTAAATTTTGTAAACCTTTGTTAACTTTGTTATCTTGGGTTTAAAATTCCCGCTCAAAACAGTGTTTTGACTATCAATTGATTGTATGAACGAAAAATATAGTGTCTACAGAATATGATGTAATAGTGATTTGTGATGAATTTATATTTGTTAAACGTTTTTATTCCCGCGCGAGGGGCTGGTACGCAGGGAAACGCGCCGGGGATGGATCGGGTTCTCCCACAAAACGAGTGCGATGTTGCCGTTCGGTGCACACAGAGGTTAATGACAGGGTGAAGTTTGCTAGTTTAAGGGAAGGTTGGTCTGAGTCACCAACCCGTTCTATAGCATTCCGGCAACATCGCACTCGTTTTGTGGGAGAACCCGATCCATCCCCGGCGCGTTTCCCTGCGTACCAGCCCCTCGCGCGGGAATAAAAACGTTTAACAAATATAAATTCATCACAAATCACTATTACATCATATTCTGTAGACACTATATTTTTCGTTCATACAATCAATTGATAGTCAAAACACTGTTTTGAGCGGGAATTTTAAACCCAAGATAACAAAGTTAACAAAGGTTTACAAAATGTACAAGAACATAAAAAATAATAACGTTAAAATTATGAAACTCTACAAAAGTGTTTGTAAGTAACCTACATATAAGCTATTAAAATTTGAAGCTGATACGTTTAATAGATATTTTGTAATAATTGCCTTAAGTTGAGATTTCCAAAAAGATTGTGAAAAATGCCAATATTTTCCACTTTTTCCGTCTTATAAATTATAAAAAGCTACGTAAAAAATTGAAACTTCGTAGTATAAAAATTGACAATATTTCCTTTAATTTGATAGGTCTTTCGTTAAAATCGAACGGACCGTTTCGGAGATATGGTATCGTGAACTCGAGTATCCATAATTTCTGCGCGGACAGTAGTGTCGAACCACCGTTTAAGATTTTGAAGCCGTCATCACCGTTTGCCATACCTCTACCACCACCCCTTCGCTTAGTGCAGAGAGGTTCCCACTGCATCGCGGATGTTCATTTGTTACTTTCGCTTGTTGTCCGTCCGACAGTCACTGTCATAGGTTGAAGATGTTTTAAATTTTATAATAATAAAACTACAAAATAGCTCTGTATAGTTATGTAGTGATATTCATTCATTCAAATCGTGGATTCTTTTGTGGCCACATTGTGGACTAATTAGTGAATTTTTGTAAATAATTTGTATTATATATTGTATATTTTAGTGAAGTGGAATTGAATATAGAGTGTGATTTGGTCTTAGTAATGTTATAAAATAATTTAAGCTGTTACTTCGTCATGGGGCGTGCGGTAAAAACTCAAAATAAGCGTGTTAGAGCTAAAAAAAAAAAAAAATAGGGGAGGTGACTTTCTAACTGAATGGAGAATATTACGGAACTTCCAGGAATACAACGCTGAAAAAATGTAAGAAATTCAATTCCCAGACTGCTGTTTCAAATACTGAAACATTTGTTAGTGAACCGCTTAGTGATATAGAGGAGAAGATAGTTGGTGAGGTTCTTGGTGAGAACAGCATTTGTCACAGTACTCCTAGCAATGAACCAAGTACTTCGTATGATGTGACGAGTAACAATTTACATGGACGACGAATTGTTGACATTAATTTTTTTTTTTAAGAAATACAAAGGGTTTCCCAACATGGACCTTTTGATTGTAATTTTGCTAACATGGTTTTTATTACAGAAATTCATCATGATCTTAGGTCCGGGTTTAAATTTAGATGTAATATGTGTGGTAGTGTCTGTATGTGTTTTTATACAGACATTTAAAATCTCAAAAATCGTTTGACATACAATACTGAAATTTGGAGTGAAAGTTGATCTTAGAAAAACACATTTCATAAAGCATAATGTGTACCCAGATGAGTATCCTTTCAGTTACAAAAAAATAAGTTTCCTATGTTGTTTATCGCCCGACCTTTTAAATTAGCATATCATTGAATTTTGCACAATGTTTGTCTACAAATATTGTATTTGATTATTGTTGGGTAAAATGTGTAATTTTTTTATATATTTGAATTGAGTGAAAAAAGTACATTTTTGTGAATTTTCCTGAATGTTTCTGACCGAGAGATTCAATTTTAGTATACACTGTATGGGGGTAGTACGCCGGGAAGTGCCTCAACATTTATGTCAGTGAGTGGGTGAGTAATTCCAACCCAGCTATATGTAGAGAGACAAACAAATCTCTAAAATCTAAAATATGTGACAGTCGAAGCTGGACACCATGACAGCATATGTTTTGTAGATATTATTGTAGATTTGATATTGTTATTTAACAAACTATTATGACATTACATCATGTTATTTAACTACAGCAATCTCTGTATAAATATATACTTATGAATATTATTGTAAGGTCAGGGAATAAACTGTACGAATTTCACTATATTTTTAACTGATAATCCAAATAAGAATAATCTTATGTAATCTAAAATTTATGTTGACTATGTCATTTGTGTAGGCTAATAATATAATCAATTGTAAATGATAATTTTAAGCCTGAAAGCCTATTTGAACCTGTTATAAAATTGATTATAGATGTACAGTTTATAATATATTGTGTTTAGTAACTTAGTGTAATATTTAAAGGCCATGTGTTTATTAGGGTGAGAAATATTTATTAGTTAATTTATTTTGAATATTTGTTAATTTGAAATTAAGTCAATTACTTCATTTTTTGATATATTTTCACAAACTACCAATAAAAACAATTTATTAAAAGTAATAAAATGTTTTTATTGGTAATTTGTAAACATTTATAAAAAAAGTTTTTAATATGTTTGCCACATTTTTACAAGATGTACTAAGTTCATGTATCATACTATCTATTCAATTAATTACATGTTTTCAACCAGCTCGTCTAGTTTTAGTAAATTAGTTGGCTTGTAAAATTGTTGTACACAGTTGTTATTTATTTTTATTTGTTATGCATTTTTATATTATTTTTGTAATTAACTATTCCAATATTAGGAATTAATTAACTACTACAAAATTAACTATAACAAACCTACACATAGGAACTAATTAGATGGCTGCTGAGTTACTATATCCCCTGTCACTGTTATTTATATGGTGTTTAAGAAAATATTTAGGGGTTACTTTATTTTCAATATGTTTGTTGTATTATTATAAGTTGTACTTCAGTTAACTATGTTCTAAGTTGTACTTCAGTAAACTATGTTCTGTGTAGTATTAACAATGCAATTATTTTTTTTAATTAGGCCTACAGTAGTTTTGAGGTAATTAGTTGCCTTAAGAATTTGTTGTTATATAGTTTTACTTCAATTGTCATGCTTTTTTTACTTATATGTTGGAATTGTCTTAGTAAGAAAACTTATTATTGTATGTGCTACAGTACTTACATTACCTTTGTACAATACATAATATGTTAAATGATATGTTATTTAGTTAAAAATAATTGTAAAAACCGTACAATAAATATTAATCAAACTACAGTTTAATTGACAGTTGGATATATTATTCTACTTTAACATCAAAATATTTTTGTATGGTTCATTCTTCAATTGACTGTACAAAATACATTGTTATTTTTAAATGTTTGGCATTTTATTGAATAATAAACCACGTAAAGCAAATTGTTAGGGTGCTAAACACTTGTTACAGCTATTTAGTAAAATACATTATTTATAGTTGTCCTCAGTTCTTTAAGCATACCTAGCCCCACTTTTATATCAAACTCTTCAATTGTTGGGTATAATAAGTGTGGTATATAAATCAATTTTAAATTTCAAACGTTTTAGGAGTCAAATTTTGTCAAAACCCGTGATTTTACAGTAAGCTTTGATTAGAAGTTCAATAATTTAGTAGCCCTCCTTATTTTCAGTGGAGCGTAAAAACTGCTTTGCGCGGTACTACAAACTACTCTACTCATATAAAAAAACTGAGACCAAAGTACTGTGTGAATTGCTGAGGTCAAACTGGTAGACTAAGTAAGTCTAAACTACCCCGAACATACATGTTTATGAGGCCAAACTACTGTCAGGCAGGTGAGCCCAATCTGCTTTGAACGTCTAAAGTTATATGTTCGAAATTGATATATGCTCACAGCAGTTTCTCTGTTTTTAAATTGTTGGTTATTTTTAACAGTTGTGTTTAAAAAAATCGTGATATTTAGTAATTTGTGTATGCCTAATTCAATCATATTAAATTTGTCACTTCTAAAATACTGTGAAATATTTATCAGTAAAACTAAAATCTTTGAAAAGTAATTGTGTAAGAACTGTTGTCGAAGTAAAATAATTGCTTTTCTCATGGCAATGGGAAAATTGAGCAAGATTATAATATATTATTTTAATTATAATTGATATCATTCATACGGTTCGCTTCGGTTTTCGTCTCTGTCCGCGAAAATCTTTGTTGTAACAAAATGTTCGCTTTTTGAAACCAAATTGTCCCCGTGGTGTCATTTTCCGTATTGCAGTAATTCATTCAGCATACTTCAGAAGCAAATAAAAAAAGTGGCCACATTTCAATTATTTTTTAATGTTTGGAAATTAGTGTGTTATGTTGTAACTGCCATAAAACTATGACAGTTTATGTGAAATCATTTTTATTTTATTAAAAATAATTAATAAACCGTACAAAACTATAAAACGTAAAATAAATAGACAGTTGGTATTTTTTACCATTACTTTTTAGCGTGATTTATTAGTTTTCAGTAAAACGTATCCTTTAATGCTTTAAACGTATGTTGAGAATTGTTGTGGCATTCATTTAATATTTTTTTTTTTTTAATCTTCAACTGAACATAAAAAGATACGAAATAGAAATTTATTTGCAAATTAATGCCTTTTATTAAATATTTAACCACATAAAAACCAATATTTAGATCACAATCCAAGAACTTTAAGAAATATTTACAAAAACCATTCTTTGTAACGTAATTTACTTAGTTTTTAGTAAAGCGTATCTTTATGTTTATAAATCAAACTCTTCAATTGTAGAATATAAGTATGGTAAGCCTATGCCTAACTATGTTAAATTTTAACCGTTTTGAGAATAACAAGATTTGAACAAGAATTATGATTTTGGAAAACATTTCAAGTAGAAATTCAATATTTTAGTAGACCCCCCTATTTGATCAGTGAATAAATTGATTTCGCTGTAAAAAGTCTACTTTTCTAAACAAATATTACTATTTTTTATAAAAACAAAATGACATAAAAAATGTTAAGAAATAAAATACAGCAGCAAAACCGGTACTGACTGGAAAATTGACAATTGTTGAAAAGAATTGGCCTTTCGGCTCAACATACATTCAGACAGAGAAGGTTGGGTGTAGCCACCTGAGGAGACGGCAGACGGGAGGAAGGGGTAATTGGGGTTTCCGGTTGAAAATACTACGAAAACCTACTATACAGGAAATGATTCTTGGGACTATATTGCACTTCGTCCGGCGGATTAAACTGGACGTAGTTCCAACTTCTATCGCCAGTGTCGCATGACTTCTATATTTTCTTTCCCTTTAGAGCCCTCTTAAAGGAGAGGACTGTCCTGGTTTCCTCGATGGATCTGGCACGCGTTCCTCGGGTAGCACCATATCTGACTGTGGATCCAAAAGACGTTTGTGTTTAATTGTTTTCACGTGTCGTGACCAATTTTTCCGAATGACATTGACGTTACACAGACCACACTCTAACACGTTGTCGTCCGGTGTTTTACGTTTGATCGGTGTCGGTGACGAATCAATCATGTCCGCTTGACGACGTTTAACCGTGATCGGACGGTCCACGGTCGACGGAGTTTCTCGGGCATATGTGTGATCCTGTAACTCTGGCCGTGGTCGTTTAGCGGGCATTTCTGATTCCACCTCCTCGTGCGATCTTTTGACGGCGTTCCTGTCCTCAGTGAGTGTTTGCTGAAGAGAAACAGTGTCCTCGACCTCATCGCTACGAGCGCGTTTAGCAGATGGACTTCCTTCCTCATCTCCATCAGTGACACTCGGCTTGTTGTTGTTGTTTAGAGACCGCTTCATTCTACAACACACAGAATACAGAGACACTTAGTAACATCCGAACCATTGCAGTCGTAAGTTCTGTAATTTCGTAGTTGTTATTAGTGCGAGATCACTTTAGTCTGTGAGAAAATTACGGAATTACGATCCACTTAATAAAAACCAAAACAAAATGTAATAAAGTGTCGTTTTTAGTAGTATATTATTCCACTGTCTCGAATTTTAACGTGGAAAATTAGATAAGTGCATTTACCTCTTCCTCCCACATCTGATTTCAACAGGTGAATCATCACATGTTAAAAGTATCCAGACCTATGTGGCAAAGATAAATTATAAGGTCACCTAATAAAAATCTTCGAAATTAGACATAATTTTAAAAGTATAAAAATATTCTTTTTTATAAATAAAATAAATATCTATAGGCCCATATTTTGTTACTTTCAAAAGAGCACCTCAGCTAGG
Source organism: Stictocephala bisonia (assembly GCA_035578905.1). NCBI lineage: Eukaryota > Metazoa > Arthropoda > Insecta > Hemiptera > Membracidae > Stictocephala > Stictocephala bisonia. Next base: position 22,867 of record JAQJVL010003389.1, read on the forward strand.
CTATTGTATTTTTTCAAATGTTATCATGTTTCTGGGTTTACAATTTATATATTATAAAAAATCTTTTATAAATAAATTAATTTCTATGAACACAGTGGTCTACGAGAGCCATTTTTTCCTTCAAAAGAAAGACCAAGCTAGGCTATTGCATTTTTGAAATGTAATCAAGTATCGTGGTTTACAATTATCTCATTTTATTACACCATTATAAAAAGTTAGGTTTACATTAATAACACACTATAAATTCTTACCTTTATGGTATTTTTTAAAGAAGTATGAAGAATTTATAATAGCACTAAACAGCACAACAGACACTCCCCACAATGACTGAGCAGCAAATGACTCAGTGGCAGTCTGCTACGGGGTTCACACGAGGTGCGCCGCGCGCGCCATCTCGTGGTTGTCGTCGTCGTCTGAATTAGGAATGTGGTGACGTCACACATCCACAACGCACCAAACGTTCCCGCGCAAAAAAACGACATCCGACCTCCGATATATATATATACACCTCTGACGTCACATCCAAGATGGCCGCAACAGCTGGCTGAAAAAAAATGCGCGCCAAAAGTTCCCGCGCAAAATTACGACATCCGACCTCCGATATATATATATATATACACCTCTGACGTCACATCCAAGATGGCCGCAACAGCTGGCTGAAAAAAAATGCGCGCCAAAAGTTCCCGCGCAAAATTACGACATCCGACCTCCGATATATATATATATACACCTCTGACGTCACATCCAAGATGGCCGACCTAGTCACGTGATCCAAGATGGCCGCGCCCATGGAAAGGAGGTCCTCTGCTCCCGATCCCCCCCATTACTACTGATACATATAGTTTATAGAGCATTGGTGAACATACATTTTTACTTTGTTATAATACGAAGATATTTTAGTTATTTCCATCTTTAACTAAGCATGTGCAGTAATAAATATTATTAATTTTTTAAATGTCTTAAAAAAACCTTTAAATAAACTTAGTGATAATGAATACAAACTCTATACAAACCTTGCACAGTTTAATCAGCAAAATTAAACTTTCTTCCTGTATAATTTGGTTTCTTCCGATTTTTAGTTATTTTTCTTCGGGTGGTTCTTTTTCCTATACTCTAAAAGATGTGGGAGAGATGTATTATCACCGTGTCCTTCCTTGCAGCCCCACCCACATCAACCCTCAATTATTTACCAAAACACATGGGGAAATTGTTAATAGTGCTTCTTATATTTGTCGTTCCCGACTACAGATCAAGGTAGAAGTTTTAAGCTAACACTTTTAACTTATATGTGATCTTTCATACAGTTCTTATTCAATGACTGTAAATATTACAAAAAGTAACTCTTAGAATAAGTATAAATAACAATTCTTTTATAGTAATATCATTAACTCTTATAATACAAGTTATTAACAGTAGTTATAAATATTTTTTAACAATGATATATTTGACATAGTTTTATTAACATAACAGGGAATAAAATTTATTATAATACTATATACATATTGTAAGTTTCCTCAAAAATTATCAGTTCGATTTTCCTTGACATTGGTTATCAACATTTATTGTAAGACCTGTCAGTAAAATTAAATATTAATGCTTTTTGTAAACTTTTACCTGGTTGCTTGACAATAGTTTTCAATATTGTTTGGCCATTTATATGATTAAATTTTATATTATGCAAATTAACGAGTATCACAACTATAAAGTATAGTGAAGTCTATTATTACTTTCTCGATAGATTTGGACACTATAGGATGAAAACAAAAATGATCTCTATTCGAACAATTTACAAAATAAAATAGTTAAAAATGTGTTTTTAATGTGCAATTGTGAGCGCTTTTCACATGAAAATGTAAAATTTTAAACTTTATTCCCTTATTTTGACAACAGGCTTAGCATGCTACGTTGAATATTATTAAAAAATCAGTAACAAACTATTATAAAAACTGTACAGTTAGTTCTTTTATTATTTTTAGAATATTAAAGGCACAATCAAATGGTTTTAATATGTGTTGGAGTTTACGTGATATTGGAAACTATTTTTAGATACTTAAATATTAAAAAAATTCCAATACAGAAATAGTTATTTAGACTTGGTATATTTTGGATAATTTTTGGTATGAAATATGTTTCGTGAGAAAGTATTAATAAATACTCTGCAAGTACTAGTTATTGCAAGCCAAAAAGACGTTTTGTTTATTTGGCAAAATTTGCTCAGCTACTTAACTCTCCTTCACATTTGTCCTCGTCAGACACAAACTGTCTGACCTCAGAAAACTGCTGATTACGCCAAACAGCTCCATTTATTGCTGTGAAAAAGCGACGAAAAGGTTCAGCATTCCCTGTGAGTTTGGAAAAGTTAACTTTAAGATAAACTAATGCTTCCTACTTCTACATACATTTACAAATGTGAGTAATAAATGAGTGTAATAGTAAGTAATAGAGGGTTTTAACTCACTATTTTGCAATATATTCCACAACTTTTTGAGACTTAAAGCTAGAAAACCATATCTTCAACTAGCTTCCCAGTTAATTACAAACGAATTATTAATAAAAACCAACTAAGCGTTAACTTTAGAGATGTTTAACGGTCGAAATAAGTTTTGGCATCAGGCCCTATGACTGTCAACGGTGGTTTAAACCTTCTTCATATGATAAACACTACGTTAATAACTTTTCATCGGTGGGGTAAGATGCAACTAAATGTGTAAACATAAGTATGGAGTGGTAAATGATTAGGTATTTGATAGAGGAGCCAAATTAAAATATGGCTAGCATAGTTAATGACTGATTATTCTGCTCTTAAAAGGGGGGTTAGCTTCATTCAATTGGAGAAACAGATGTTGTATAGTTGCAAAATTTTAACTTTATATGTATGACGGGGGATTGGTTTTGTTTGAACTTAGAAAGAAATACTCCGTACTTTAGATTCTAAAACATTCATTCTTCTTTTAAATTAAAATGTAATTTTTTTCCTGCTCCTTTTATTTTATTAACTAGACTCAGAAGATAACAAATTAATATAATATACCTAACAAATAAACAAAAAATCAAACGCCTTTAAGTCAAACCGTATGAGGAACTATGTACTTTGTACCGGGAGCGGCCGTAGAAAAGGGGCTAAGGCGCTGGCTTGCCACGCTGCCGGTCCGGGTTCAATTCCCAATGTGACCACTAATAGATTTTGCCCTGCCGCTGCCGTGGTTCCGAAGTCACGTAAAGCCGTTGGTCCCCAGGTTAAGTGTTAGAGAGGGCTCCTTAGCCCTAACTTCGCCTGGTAAAATAAGACAATCTTTAAATTTAACTTTACTTTAAAGAATGATTCAAACTAAGTAATAAATGTGTTCTTCTGTATATAAACATAACATTTAATAATGTATAACCTAAGTCAGCCAAAGATGTTTGACAGCAAACAGAATCAACTCCAAACTGACTATGACAAAGGTGGTGTATTAATACTTTTAAAAAGTCTGAGCTGATAAGAACTCAAAACAACCGGTAGTATTTTATACCCCTGAATAAATGTGTCTAATAATATTATATCCAATTAAAATATAATTACAAAATATCCTTGCTTGATTATACAAGTAGTTATTATGTTCTAATGACACTTATAATTTGTTAACTTAATTATGATGTATTTGTATCAAGAATATTTACTTTAAAAAAATATATAATCTTGGTAACTTCTTACAGTTAGTTTAATGGAAGGAGAATAATGAGAATTTATCTCCCCCACCATTTTGTTGTTCACCAATGCAATGAATAAACCCATCAACTAAGGCTGTACATCACAGAGGAGGATTATTTAAATGCCACTCTTGTTATTTTAAGCGTATTTGCAAAACAAATTAAAGCGTTTTTTTTTTTTTTAGATTACTGTTCTTGAATGATGAATAAAGTAAATGTTACCAAAATTAATTTATATTACGTGCTATGATAATGTTGTCAATGTTTACAGACTTTCTAGTTTTAGTTCAGTTATAGATTAATCTTGTCAATTGAAATGATAAATAAATATTTAAATTATTACTTTTATTCTTATTATTTTAACTCATACTGTTGTTCCTATATATTACCACTAACGTAAATATAAAGAGCATCTATTATCTCTACTAATGAAATGGATTGATGGACACACTAAGTAACAATTTAACAATATTATTAGAATAAGTTTTATTTTTTGAGAATGCCCATATAAATTTAAATAAATTGTTTCTTTGTTAAACATTTAATAAGGTACTACTTTTACCTATCTACACATTACAGAAATATTTAACACACATTTAAAGACTTATAGTTATTGTAGTCTTAACAGTTTGTTCCTGTAACATTATATTATATTTCAGTTACCAAACATAATGCATAGCAGTACTCAACAGTAATATCAACATATAAGTATCATACTATTAAATAATTTTTTTATAAGACGTATTATGAAAATATATCCACATTAATTATAAATAATACATACTATACTTAAATTTGCTAACGGTCAAAAATATAAGACCAAGTCCAAAGGTTTTTTTAAACGTTTTAAAACTTCTTTAGATGCTTTAATGTATTTTTATCGTGAGCCAAACTAAATGTTTCATGTGAAAACAACCAAGAAATTAATTTCTCTTCGTAATAAATGTTCACTTCAGGATTACTTCTTTCTCAAAAATAAAATTAAAATAACGCCTAAAGCTTATTTTATACAGACTAATATTGCAATAAATTAAACACTGACATCTATCTTGTGACTTTTAGTTATGTCTCAAATTAAATTAACAATCGGATGTTTTTTGCCAACAATCAAAGACAAACAAATCAGTAATGGTCTAATATAATATGAAATAATATTATTTATCTTGACTATTTGTATCATAAACCTTTCTTTTTCAAGTTCAGTTACTTTCATTGTCAATCAATGTGATAAAGAGAGGTACTAATAAAATCTGTATGATTTTATAAAAATTGCGATTGAAGGTATTCACAAACCTTGGTCATACTTCGTTATAATTTATGTTGCTCTGTTTTTGTTAACAAACCCCATCATAATCCATCGGTAAACCTAATTTAGTTTACAGTCGCTTCCTATTATTTAAAAAAAGTACATTTTAAATTAAATTGATAGTTGAAAGGTATTAACGATACCAAAATTAATGTATAGAGTAATTTTAATTATTAAAGTAACAACTGCCTAGCTATTAAACCATTTGGCATGTTAAAAAGTTGCTTGTTAAGAAACGTTAAGTTTAACAGATATCCAGCTTTAACTGGTTATAGTTTATGACCAGTTAAGTAGCTTTTTTGAAATAAACAATTTTCTTACCTCTGACCAATATGATTTTAGAAAGAAGACATCCACAGTTGATGCAGTGGATATTTTGGTTAGGGAAGCTTATCAGCCTTCGAAAAGAAGGCATTCGCTCAGGCCATATTATGTGATTTGAGTCGAGCTTTTGAATGCGTAAGTCACGACTAATTACTATAAAAGCTGCATTACTATGGTATATATGGTATTCATCTTCAGTTTTTTAAATACTATCTTGAAAACCACCGACAACAGGTATTTCTGAAAAAACTGTTGTCTGAAGAGGTTAGGGTGGAATGTGGGGTGCCTCAGGGTTCATTATTGGGACCATTTATTTTTTTAATATGCATAAACGACTTACCCAATTCAGTAAAATCCAAATCACCGCTTTATGCTGATGATACTACTTTTGTAAACATTGGAAGTCAGTCTCGATCAACTCATTGATCAAACTAAAAACACATTAAAAGCTTATTACTTTAAATCTCCTACAAGTTTTTACATTTCAAAGAAACTTGTAAATATGAAATTCATAACAACAACAGGGCTGTGATTGGTTTCCACATACTGAATAAGAGCTTATCCAGCCACACTGTAATAAGCATTAAAATATATAATAACCTTGTCGATTTAGTTCAAAAATATCAACCCAAAGCTTTTCTTGAAAACATTTTATTACTGGCTACTTTTTATTCAATTTTAATCAATAAAATTATTGAAACCCATTTTATTCGATTTACAAATTTTTTAGTTTTGATTTAGTTGAACTTTAGGTACTATATGTGATTAGTGAAAATGTACTGAGGTCCCTTCCCCCGATACCCTAACCTGAAGGGTATTCGAAACAAAAGATAAGCATTGCAAAAAGTTAGTTTCCCATATTTACAAATATTTTAAAGATATTTTGCTAGCCCTATTTAATAGTTTAATATGTTATGTATTTATTTTATGTTATCTTAAATTATATTCAGAATGACTTGGCAATATATAGCTGCAATTACGACTTTGTCAATGGCGTAAAGTTTGATGGCAAAAAAGGATTTATTATTATTATTATCAGAGTGAGCCCTGCGATTTTTTTTTAATTATTATTTTCCTCACACACATTTTTAAAACTAACCTAAAAATAGTCTAGTAAAATATAGAATACGTAATTGAAAATATTTACGAGAGTTTAAGTAAATATTTATAGCATAAATTATTTATTTTTCTCTGTGTACAAAAATGTAACACTCTACCAGCAATATAAAAAGGAATTGGTTGCTAGTTCGTTCAAATAATATCATTTAAGAAGCGCAATTCGGAAATACTCTATAATAATGTAATTTCAACAATGATAAAACTTGATAAAGGTTTAACATGGGATTAGAAATTGTGCAATAGGGATTAACTGAAGCAGTTTGTGCAGATTATTGTAGTAACTTCCAACTGGAACGATCTTAGGTACATAACAATATTAACTTTGGCTCAATAGTGCAGTCGTATACTATAGGTCAAACCTATAGATGTAGATTAGCCAACAGTCTCCCTTCAACTGCTGGTATTATCTAACTAGGTTGTAACTACCACGGTGTACATTTCATCGGGTTCCTGGCATGATTGCTTATAAAGCAAGTGAGTGTGTATAAAACATTATATAAATTAGGAACATATTAAAGGGATTCAAAAATGTACTGCATTTGGTATATACGTAGATTAAATAATTTGATGTGCCGATATTTTGATTCAAAAATTACATATTTTTATTTTCTTTTATTACTTAAATAAAATTGAAATTTCTATTATCGCTTACTTATCGCAAATCGACTCAAATAATCAAACAATGCAGTATGAAATCGTTTCTTCCATAATTCTTTCAGTCTTTATCGATGTTTTGTTTTTCTAGCTTTGTTCTTCCATTTTGTTTTGGTTCCTTAAGTGTTTTTTTCCTGGCATTACAATCCAATTGTCTACCTTATATTAAAAAAGTATTCTTCTGTAACACCTTTTGGTTACATAATATATTTTCGTAATTCTAATTTAATTTTGATAATATATGGCACTATTAATTTGATTTTTATTTGTACGTAAAATGTTGTTGGTGAGCTGTATAAAGTTCCCAGATATAAATATTTTAACAAATACAACAAAATGGATTTAAAGATATAAAATATTATGAAATTCAGGTTTTATATGACTGTTATGTTTGCTTTGAAATTAAAAACCTCATGTTGGTATAGGTTCTATAATACAAACGTTATATTACGTATATATTTATGTCTTTGTTTAGGAAAAAATTCCTGTTAGTATAATTCTTTAAATATGCTGTTTTTTTAAACTCATCCCTCTATTATAATAACAACCTGTAATGTACAACAATCTGAGCTAATTCCTCTCAAACTAATGAATTTAGAGGTGTGATATTGACAAAACGTGTTACACACACCAGTACATCATGCAGACTCCAAATAGCCACGGTCTGGTGGTTGTATAGCTGTCCAATAGTAATGAGCCACCCGCCTACCCATACATAGTGTCGTCTTTCTTCAGCCTCACGGTTGACTAACACATTATCAAAGCTAGGCCAACAATATTTAATCCACAGAGAATATGATCTTAGAAATTCGATAACATTAGACCGATTTATATATAATTTTATACCTTCAGCAATGCTTCAATGAAGCGTGCAGCCCAGGTGTTTCCTAAAGATCAGTCTTGCACATCATAACAGTTTAAAATACCAGCAGGAATTCGTCTTTAGTTCTTTTAAATAACTTGAAATTCTAACATAAAATAAATAATCATAACATAAAGTAAAATCTTCAGATATAAGATTAGATTATTTTTTTTAATTTATAAATCTCGCTGGATCATTTATTTATTTTCATCTGTTTTGGTTTTGTTTAGTCAGTTAATTCTATTAAATAAAATGTTTGTTAAATATTTTAACTGTTTACTTGAATGTCATTAAAATTTATTTTTGTTGCTGTACAATTTCTTATTTTGCTTTAATACAGTATAACATTACTGATTTTTCATATAATTTTCTACTGAATTCTGATATGAGTACTACTGAGCGAATAATCCTATTGCAGACCTAGAGGCTCTCTTAGACCTTACCATCTACCACAAACATAGAACATTTGTTCTTTGTTGTCAATAGTAACATGGTAGTGCAGAAAATTGGATATTGTTACGTTTCTAATTCTGAGGATAGTGGCGGAAGTAACCGGGACCCGACAGCACTTGTATAACGTAGTAACCCACCTCCCCACGTTTCCTCTCTGACTTCAGTTATCAACCTCCCTTTCTGTCTCACAGCTAATATACCTGTCAGTAATTGAGTGAATTACTGTACTCGTATTCTTCTGTTCCTACAACATTCTTTCCAACTTCCTGTCTCCTGCGGGAGATCACCTCCCATTCTCGAGCCAAAGATGGACTGGAATGACTCCGTCAATTAACAGGACAGCTGGTTTAGAGACCGTCTGGTATGCAGAAGCGACACTTAAAGCACACCTAAATACTATACCTGTATAATCTGATTGAAGTAGAAATTGCTATGTTAAGCATGAGCTCAAACCAAAGAAACTCCATACAGCTAAATCAAATTGATGGCTAAAGAGAAGAGAATATATAAATTAAGTAATTACATTGATATTTTATGGAGCATGCTATTAAACTATAGTGAAACTAGTCATATCAGAGGTCCTTTAAAAAATGTCAGCAAAACTTTGGTTTTAGTAGTTGTATTTAATATAAATTTTCTCCCTTTAAATGATTGTCGTAGGTTACTAAAAAGTAATGTTAAAGCCACTGAAAAACAAATTAAAGAAGTTACTGATGTAGAGGAATGGGCAAACGTGATACATCATGTAAGTTTCTTCGGCCAAGCAAAGTTTTATTGGAAAAGTTCATTGAGAGTTTAACATATCAAGAGTGTGGTTCTTTGAATTCACTTCACAGTGTCGGGTAGTCAAAGGGTCTTAGCCACTGATTATTTACGTAAAGCCATATATGTAAGACCTCAGACATGTCTAGAATATTTACTATAAGGAACTCCTAAAATGATAACATTCACAAAACGCTCATATTAATGAGTTGTTGAACAATCAATACTGACAATGTTAAAATTAAATTACAACTCATGTTACGAACGTAATTCGGATAATGGAGGCTTCTAAAGGAATGTCAATAAGACTCGCAAATATCCCTGATTATATATGATAGAAAGTTTTAATTTCAAAGAGGGAAAAGATTTGTATTAATTCTTGTTCAAAATAAAGTAGTTATACAACTTTATTCTACTATAGAGTGTAGTTACTCAGACTGTTGTCAAAATATGTTATTGGATTGTTATAGTCATATCGGTGTAGGTTGGTTGGGGATATTACTACCACTGTACGTATGTGGGCGAGTGGGAGGTTCACTACAACTGTTTATATATAGTCGGGTGGGAGGGTCACAACCATTGTACTCATATGGGTGAGTGTGAAGTTCACTAACACTCTGCGTATAAGAGCGGGTGAAAGTGCCAATATTACCGTACGTGTATAGATGGGTGAGTGAGTGGATCAATACCACACCAACATACATAAATATGGGTGGGTGGGATTACACCAAAGTAATGGACTGATATGTGACTCAAATCCACCTTAGGTAGTTGACGAAAGGCATTGTAACCGTCTAGGACCCATTATGTGTTGATTTGTATTAATACATGCAAAATAATATCACTGTTATCAAAAGGTAATCCCACTCACACAGCATATCAAATACTACTGATAGCATATATTCAAACGGAATTATCTTGTACGTCCACTGGTCCACAACGTTAATAAATTGGGTGGGAAGATATCACTTAATCCCTACTTCAGTTATAAAGCAGGAATATAAGATGTTTTTATCCTATTTTATCCTATATTATCCTATGGGTAATACGTAGTATAAAATCTAATTTTTCTCATGGTTTAGTGAAAAAACTATTTAGAGAGTATCAGAACTCCTAATAATTTAGAAAATATGTATTTTTGTACCATTAATCAAGGCATTAATGTATTCATGTCGTATTTCAACTTTAATTTAATTAAATCGAGAAGTTATCAATAGTTATATGACAGTTTAGAGTTATAAATACTTTAATTGATACTACTACACATGACCATATATAAATATTTTGGTAATGTTTTACTCTGACTTACCAATAAACAAAGAGGCCAAAAAAAGGTTGATAAAAAAGTTGTTATGAAACAGTGCTGGGTCTTATTACATTAATTTTCATATTTTGTCTTGCATTCAGGAGGTATGTTGATTAATTTGACACCAACGCGTGATGGCAACCACTCAAATGCTGTTTTTCTGTGTCTCTGAATTTTAAAGTTCTCTTTACCCTTTTTTTCCGTGATTGTGGATGTCACTTCCCAGCACCAAAGTGCATTTAAAACGATAGTAAAAAATCACGTCATGTACATAAAGACAGGACAATGTCAGTAATAATATCTCCCTGAATTTCTCACGGCACGTCTCTGTATGCCTTATAATTTGAAAGTTCTGAAAACTTGTTTCTACTTTTTGCCTTTTGTATTTAGAACAACTGCCCCATAATCTTACACAACATACCATATGTGGGTTCTTGAACCATAATAGGCAATTTTTAAAATGTCTGGAGAGCAGAACTTAGCTAGGTTACGTAAAGCATAGACTACATGTTTATTGTAACTTTACTACATATGCCGTCATTGTTTTATTACAAGTGAGCCCCCTTTTCAGGAGTATTATATCATCATACAATTAATTTAAGTATAGTTGTAATGATGTCTATTTATTTATTAATTATTTTTTTGTCTATTTGATATTTAATTTAATATTGAGTTTAATTGTTCCACCTCATATTTTATGATAATAGTGAAAATTTGTTGTGTAATACAATTGAGATAAAATATTATTATAAAGGATCATAAATGATTAATATATAATGAAAAAGATACTTTTACGTTATGTTACTTAATGCAAAACAAAATAAAACTACAAATAAATAAAGGACACAATGTAACAAACTATTAATTTAAGATATTCAACAACTCTTGCAACAAATTTAGAAGATACATAGAGGGTAGAAATTTCCAATTATTATCGAGGGGAGGCTTATACCTGGCAAATAACCCTTCTGTTGACTTAGGGATTGGTAGAGGAACATTTTTTAACTTGCAATTGGCAGGTAATCCCTAACCGACCCTTCATCCCTGTAATAGTATTCCAACAAAGCAATATGCAATACTAGTAAATTCTGTGCTAGCATATATATTTTCCGCATAAACTCAAATCGCATAAGTGAGTAATTAGTTATAAAATATATAAAAGGAAAATATGTACCTATAACAATCTTAATATACAAGTATGTCAACATTTCTATTTTAACTACTTCGGATAGAGACCAACTGTTTCCGAATGATTTAACAAATGTAGATTGGTTTTTGGTAATAGTTTTGAACTCTCAATAACGTGATTTCAATCTCCAGCAAATTTAATTAGTCCCAGACAGAAAGGCCTCACCAAAAGGCAATCGAACCTTAATTTTCCATCATTGTTTGGCCAATTATTGATATTTTACATGATTAAAAAATTATGGCATAGATTCTAGTAATATTACACAATACTTTTTAATTAACTATTTGTAATTGTTTATACTAAATTAGTAATGAATGCCGAAGCAAAGTTATTTAAGAGCATGTAATTTTTTAATTAAATTTGTTTCGTGCAGACATCTAAATTTTGAAGTTGTACCAATTGTATTGTTTTATTTTTAATAATCATTTTGTGCAGTATTGTTTTTATCTGTCCCATTGATTCACTACCACTTGTTTTCATTTCGTTAATTCATAACCAATATTTTATTGATCTAAAAACTGTTCCCCAATAATTTTTACGTCCACTGTGTTATTCCTTATCTCCTAGGAATCCGATAACTCTGGCCTTATCAAGAACCTATACACGGAGAGCGCATTTGGTAGTACGTCAATCATTGTATTTACCAGTTTGTAATTAATTTTAGTAGCCACCTAACCTAACCTAACCGTAATTCCGATAAAAAAGTAGTAGTAGTTAATTAACGAAAAAGGTTATCTTTTTAATAATCTGTAAAAATTCTAATTGATATTGTAGTATATCACTGATTTAATGATAATAGCAATACATTTATCTAAGATTGACGTATAAAGATCAAATACTTTGTAATTCTCATAGTCCTGTGTCTGCGAGAAAAGGCTTACCGTGAGTTAGGTTAGGTTGGTACTGAAGTAGTTAAACATAGTATTAAGTTTTGCTAGTGGCCTTGACCGGAGGGTTCCGGTGTTATCGCAAGAACACGGAGTCAAACAACTTCGAGCTGTTCCTTGGCTGAGTAACCATATGAGCGACCCAGTCCTAGCATGCAGCCCTCTCACCTGGTCACTGGTGGTAGTTCGGAAGTCACCCTTAAGCCGTTGGTCCCCAGGTTAAGGGTTAGAGAGGGCTTCGTAGCCCTAATTTTGCCTGGCAAAAGAAGACAATCATTAACTTTTTAACTTTTTAAGTTGGAAATCCTATAAAAAGTTTAGTGAGGGTTGAAAATTTCACAATTTCACAAGACTAAAAAAATACTTTTATGAAATATTATTCTAAATAAATATTATTAGATCGAAAATAAAATTAATTTATACATAATAAATATATAATTTTAATACAGAATATCACTTAAATGTATGGTTTTAAACTAATTAGCTAAGGTACTTAGATTATAAAGAACGAATAAGAACGTATACCTGCTACTTAAGTATAAAACCACGATGTTGCGTTTAGGGTTGTAAAATAATACTAACATTTGTAGGAAAAAAATATTGGAAGACGTTTTAATGTAATTTCAGAAAATTTTCCCAGTGTTAGATTCGTAAAACTGGTTGGAGAACACAGTAAAAACTTTGTTATTTCAATAAAAAGTGATACCGGTGACATCATTTATTTCTTATACGTTTACTGGCACACTTTTAATAGGCCTATTGTTTTCATACAACACTTATTTATATTTAATTACAATCCCTGTTCAGTTTGAGATAGATAAAAAAGTTTTTCTCATTAAAAGTTTATTTAACAAAGTTGTTTACACGAAACAATATCAGTGTCTCCTAATTACAGTAACAGTTAATGCTGTTTTTATAAGTTAGGTTTTATTTGTGCACAAACTTGTTTTATTTGTTTAGAATGGGCTTATTTTGAAAACTCTTCAACAAACGAACGTAACTAAATCACTCTCCTCCCCATTTTTATATAAATATATGGACCATTCATATACTTGTATTCAATAAATGATCATATAGGAGAGGAATTAATTCTGAAAATTAAATATTTTTATCACCGGTGAGTAGGTATTTCTCTATCGATTTATTCGCCTTTTCATATATGTTATACAGGTATTAACACATCGACATTTTTAGTTGTTTATGCTTCGTTCTTTCACGCAAATATAGGGCCTATTTACTCTTCAGTATTTTCATGTAGTATATACAGTTCACATGAAATCCTGAAGATAAAATCGTTAGAATAGGGAAATAATAAAACCATCAGTGGAGCGTTTGGAAACACACACTCCACGCCACTGGTTTTTTATTTAATGATGACATAGTCTTTCCAGCTTTATATTGCTCTCAATTCCCTTCTACGATTGTTCAGTTGACTACAGAACATTCAGCAACAACGTTCAGTTAGCAGATTTAGACCTTCCTAATCACAAACACTTAGAAATATTTTAACGCCTAGTTAATAATAAAACCGGCCATTAAAACAAAACCAATTTTAACCATGTATTGTTCACCCAATTTTAACATATTGTATTAATTAATAATGTATTTAACTTCATTTTAAATGTGTACTAAGTAATTTCATATGCTTTAAAGTTTTCAAACAAATTTAAATATTGTCATTTAAAACAAAAATGAACAATCCGACCTGACTGGTTATCCTTGGCTTTGTTTGTGCCGACTTGACTGTGCTACCGCAATTGCCAACAGTCAACCAACCTAATAGGACAAACCAAGGTAGGACGATGCCAGATGGCTAATAAATGGCTGTGTCCAACAGTGCTGGCCATCCGACTTGAGAAGACATTTCTTAAATTTCCTCTCTGATCATAATTGACCTCAGAGGTCAATTTATTTTGTAGCAACGCCGAGCTGACTAAGTTATTCACATAGTCCAGCATAGCTGGCCAGCCAATCGCAAAGGGTTAACGTTGAAATAAATAAAAAAATATTGTGATGTTATTTCAATTTTTCATACTCAATTGCTACTGTGCACTGTTTATCAAAACTCGGGTATCCAAAATGTTTCATAGAACATAAAATTAAGATGGTTTATTTTTTTATGTATTATCATTTAGTTTTTTCCATGAAACAATTCATGCCTCTATTGGTATATTTACTATTCTTACAAAACATGGTAAATAGGCTCATGTTAGGAGTAATATTTATTTTAAACATATTTTAAAATAATCTTTATCATTTTCAAAATGGCGCCATCTATATATTTATCTTCATAAGGCAAATCGGTTGCGTTAAAATTCCAAGCATTATACTTCACCTATGGCTTTAGGAAATGGCTCATTTTAAAACTCTGATAGTGGTTTTTCTTTGTTGTTTCATTCCCTCAAGAAAAGAAAATTAAAATGTCGCAATAAATATTTACCGTTGGATGAACTACTTATTACTTTAAACTCAAAACGTAATTTAATATTCACAATACTACCAATTATTGCTTTTAAGCATTTTAAATAAACATTTTACGTGATTAATTTTAAGTAGGCCTTCTCTGCACTGAAAATTTGCAGAGTACGTATATATGGTTTGTGTAGTGACCCACCCGCACATACACGTACGGTGATAGGCCTATTAACCCACCCACACGCCCATACACGTAAGGAGGTATTGGTCCACCCACCCGCCCATAGTTGTAACCATATAAATAAATGTTTATATATATATATATATATATATATATATATATATATATATAAATCAAGTCTATATGCATTTAAATCTTATATTTCTGTTGGGGAACTCCGTTTGGATGTCGAATACATTTCCTTGCTTTTCAGTTTATAAGTTGGTATAAAAAGAACTAATTAAATCGAATTACTTAAAAGAAATGTAGAAGATTATATGTTACTAAAAGAAACATATAACTTTGCATTGCTTAAGTAACGTCTTAACTCGCACACGGATTCTAAGTTCAGGTGTTTAATATTGGATAACAAATGTTCAACTAAAGCAGAGAACACTAAGGCTAACAACGTACGGTAAAACACATCTTTAATTATGTTGATAATTGGTAATGGATGAATGAATTGTCAGCAGAAGACATATTTTCGATGTTAGGATTCCATTATAGACAAACTTACAGATCGGGCTGAGAAAAGCCCATGTCCACTTGTCCTGTTAACATGTTTTAAACAATCAAGAACTACATTTATTTCAATACTTTAGCTTATGACTAAAATACTGGGTAATTGTTTATAAAAGGGCCCTTATCGACAGTTTGTTTAACTTTTTTCAAAGTAAATACATAATTAAGAAACAAGAATATGATAGTTTTTTTTGTGGAATTACCAGAAAAATTACGAAAGTAAGGAAACACAAACAAAAGTACTTTTCACTACACTACTATGAGTTCAGCTGTTTTCGTTATGTGTTTACAACCTGCGAAACATCATATTTGCAACAGCTGTCTATTGTTTACTACCGAAAGTAACATTGTTTACAACCGAAAATTGTCCGCAGTCAACAATACCTGTTTTTAAAACATGTTTCTAATTTAATAAACAGTTAACATTCCAAAAATGAGTTTTTATTCCGTAGTGTAGTGAAAAGTATCGTTCAAAACTCGAGTGAAAGTGTTTTGTATGTTCTCGACCATTTGAAGTGCTCGACAAGTCTCGCACTTCAAACATATGGTCTCGAACATGCAAAACCCCACTTTCCACTCTTGTTATGAAATATACTATTACTTAAATGTAGGAATCTGGATACTAAATTTTGCAGAATGTTGGCCTGATAACTAATATCTTAAGGTTTTTAGAACCGAACCATTAGCACGTTAGCGCCGGAAATGTTTCGATTTCAATAAGGTTACGTTCTGTTAGCGTTTGGATATATTGGGTATTGATAGGTTAGGTTATGTTAGATTGTTATTTGCTAGGATTAACTATCTAGCAATTGCTCAGGATTAACTAGCAAACCTTTCAGAAATTGACATGTATAACTTATTGCATATAATATAAGTTATAAAGTTCAATTGGTAATGTGAAAATTTACATGTCAAATCTAAATTATTAGTTTTTTTCAGGAAAAGAATTTCTGCTTATAGATTCTCGTATTAAATGAGAACTTTCCACGTCGAACCGTTCTAGTATTACCATTTTAGTTCTAGTGTTACGTTTTAAGATCAAATAGATGCAACAATTTAATAATTTTAATGTTTATAACAAAACAAATAAATTATTATCTTGTATTTTAATTAAAATATCTGTATATTATATTATTTAAATACCACACTAACAAAGTCTTCTTTGTAGGAATATGTCATTTTCTTCAAGGAAAGTCATGTTATTTTACAAATATGTTACTGTCACTGACTATTTTAAAAGTTGTAAGTAATTATATATTTTAATTTTTGAAATAGCAAAATGAGTCAAGCGTATGTTATACTAATTTATTTGTGTCATTTAATTAAAAAAAGGTTATGTTCTTAAGTTATATATCATATAAACAATGTTTTAAAGGTCAAGATATAATATATTTATACTTCATGCATAGTGAATCATACTTATAACAGTAATAATTACAGTTTATTAGTGAAAATAAACTAAAAATAATTCACAAATCCTCGTTTAACAATAATGTTTAGATGAGAGACACATATCAAATATCATTTTAGCAGTAGTAATACACATATACGTTATCTAGCCACTTTATTTTTGAGTAATAGTTAAAATATAATCTTCAAAATGAAATAATACGGGTGCAATTATTTAGTTTTAAACGAATAAAATATTTTAAAATAAGTTTTTAATTTGTATATTTTTCAACATTTGCAAGATTAATTACAAATAACTGATATATTAAGAAATTGTTTTTGAATATGCTTAACCTATTGTTCCTATGTAGTGAAAGTAAAGGTAATTAATTAAACAATAAAAGGAGACTACGTGTATAGGTTTTGTGTATTAAACAGGTTACGTTGGCGAAAATTAAGTGTAATCAGGGTTTCCTAATTAGCAGAGTAAATGGATTTTCCATAATTAATTTAATCTGTTTACAATGATACTACAGTAATTGCAGCGTATGCTAGGACGAATTTTTTTTTCAATTCATTATTTTAGTTTTACTAATTTTAATTAGTAAATTTAAAAATACTAAGAATATGGTTTCTTTCTTTAGACTTTTATCGGTTTTAGCACAATTATGTTTTTGTCAGGTCTTAAAAATAAAACAACAACAACAAACTTTGGGAATTTTTAATAATTAGTTGATTTACTATGCATAAACGAATAAACATATTGGAATAACATGGAATTTTATATTAACACTTTTAAAACATGTTTCTCTATTAAATAAACGTCAATTTCCTGTGTTTTTCTCTTTATTAATAAATATTAATTAATATATATCTTGGTAAATCTTTAAGAAGGTAAAACGTGATTTTCAGTTAATAAAACTGAAGTGCAGATAATATAATGTTTACATAATTTTCATTAAAGTTTTAAGACATATCCTAAAATAATAATGCAGCTTTCTAAAAAGCCTAAAATAAAAGACTGCTTGCCTGTTTAAAAGACATATGTCTTACTTATTTTTATTTGTTTTCTTATTTTATATGTTTAGACACATATTTGTGAGTATTTTAATATAAAATGGCGTATGAGAACCTCGTTAGAAGTCAGTTAAACCAGATTTACGTGGTTTAAAAAAAATCGTTAAGTACATAAATCTAATTTTTAGAATTCAGGTTAGGTAAATAATTAATTCTAATATATTTTACTCCAATTATTGAATGATTTTATAAACGTATCCACAGAAAAAGTTTACATGAAAAATAAATAGCTTCACACTAAAAATCACTGTACGGATTGGGTGATTTTAATTTGAATCCAATGCTTGATTGAAGACATTTTAAAACTAATTTGGATTGAACATGTTTAGTTACTTCTAAAAGAAGTTCTGCATAGCGGTAAGATTAAAATAAACATTTTATTAAAGGTGATATGCGAATATGATTTTAAAATATTTGGTTATTTATAATGGATATTTCGATAACTATGAAACATCGTCAAATTAATTGTTATCCAAACGGAAACACATCTCCAACAAAAAATTATAATGACAAAGAAATTATTCTTTTATCAGGTAAATTTTGGGTTAAGAAGTCTCATTAAAACTTATAGTGAGGACCAACGTCAAAAGGGTGTTGCCTGAACCACAACCAGTGACCGGGCAAGCAGGATACATGCAAGGATGGAATCGCTCGGCTGAGACGGTCACCCACTCAAGGAGCGGCCACTGGGGATCTTTTCCGTTATACGTATACCACTATTTAAATATATGGAATAATACATTTTAACCATTGTTTGGTATAAATAACGGAACACGGTATTCAATTTATTGATTTAAAACATGTTTTCCTCATTTTCAACCTTTAGAATCCCAATACATCGAGGCCGCCCATATACATCGCGCCGCGGCAGTTATGGTTAGGTTAGGTTATTATATTGTAGAATGAACCTGTAATTTGTAAAAACATTCTACAATAGGCTATGCTAACCTAACCTAACCATAACTGCCGCGGCGCGATGTATTTGGAAATATTTTGGGATTGCTGACACATAACGGAAAAGATCCGACATTAAATAGTGGTATACGTATAACGGAAAAGATCCGCCACTGGCTACGTATCTAATATAGGTGCAGAAATATGAAAGCATAAAGTGTTTATGGGTAAAGTTTAATAGCACAGCAAAAGAGGGAATGACAATGAATAGTGCCATAGAGGGATAGACAGTGAATAGTGCCATAGAGGGATAGACAATGATCGTCTATTATAGTTTCTTTGAAGTACATTGACAACTGTCTGATGGACTGAGATAAGAAGTAAAAAGATGACTTGAAAAGTGATCCCAAAGACCTCTCCCTTAAATACAATTTCCTAAACATGCTTAATTGTTTTTAATAAATTTTGAAAAGGATCACGTCCTAAATTCCAACATAGTTACTAATTAATAAGATAATGCTATTTCCATTATTAATATTTGCAACTTCTAACCTAACTTACCTGTTATTATAATTATGTTTTATTATTAATTGTGTGTTGATATGTTTAAATTTACTATCAATAAAAATCAAGTATTAGTGTAAAAATAAAAAAACCGCAAAACATTTAAATAACTAATCTATATGATATTCCCAAACCCAATAAACACGTTCACAATTTACACCATTTAGACTGAAACAAATCACAGTTTTCACACGTTTGATCACTGATTTAGATTGCTCGAGCGTGAAATTGCATTGTTATCAGAACAAATTCGTCAACTAGGCGTTCGGCAATGTATTGAAGTTGTTCATAACTTTACGTGAAGTAAGGAACTAGTAATAAAGTAATTGTTTACAATAAAGGGTAGGTCACAAAGGGAATTATTGTTGCTGTCACGTTAAAAATATTCTATTAATACCTGGTGCAGTTAAATGGTTAGTTGAAATATTTAGTCATATTTTCATATTTTTAACATACCTAAATAGTACTAAGTATATGTCTAAATATCTGAAAGTAAAGTTTTTCAATGAGATATTTAAATAAATGTAAATAATATCAAAACCTCAGTGAAATTGGAAACTGAGGACAATCAACAGATTCTTCAATAACCTCTGATTGTTGTGGAAGCTTTATAATGGCTCTTTTATAATATTGGGTACTTGTTTATGTCTATAACATAGTATGAGTTACTATCGAAATCATAAGAAGTACATAGTAAGTTTCATTTACTAATTTAATAGCATAACACTAACAGGAATTATAGTTGGATTAGGTTGTACAAATAGACATATTTAATTAGTAGTTCACAACGATAAATTATACAGTCTTAAATAACCATCTCATAATAAAATTAAAACAATTAAAAAATACAACTGTTTCAATAAAGGTAATCAGTAAGTGAAGCCCATTTTAAGTGCATGAAAATTTAGTTGCTCTGAGTTTAATTAATTGTTGTTTTATAAATAAATAATGTAAGAATATTGATGTCTAAATTACTAAAATGCTTTATTGTAATATTTACATTTACTAAACCACGTAACAAAATATAATATACACACATAAATAATGTTGATGTGTATGTATGTAATGTAAATATAGCTATGTACTTTAATTCCTAGAAGAAAACCATTTTGATACTTGATGTTTCAAACACTGTAAGTAAATGAGTAAAAACTAATTTCAGGATTGTCGCTTTGTTAATTAAAGATGCAAGTGTTATTCTACTTAATTATATTATAATAATTATATTTTTCATGTATTTATTTACATGAATTATAAAGCTTTTTATCTTGCTACTTTATGGCAGTTAATAAAACAAAAATATAGAGCAATACAATAGAGACGACTAAAATATTTTACAAAATATAAAATATTAATTTCTTTGAAAGTTAATTGTTTAAGAAAATATTTCACCAATTTATGACGTTTTTCCTCTTAAATATTGTTATTTACTAACTATTGCTGAAAAAGCCAGTTTCAGAACAGCTATTTACAGATCTCATTAAAGGGCAAACACAGTTATGGAACTCAATTATACCGCACAAACACCTTCCACGGGAGAAATTAACAGAGTTATATTCCCAGCAGCAGTTCCCTTTCCCATTTACAGAGGTAGACTGCGCGGGGTAGGGGCCGTCATATTTAACGGTTTGCTAGTGGCATTGACCGGAGGGTTCTAACGTTATAGCAAGATAACGGAGTCAAGCAACATCAAGCGTGGCTGTCCCTTGGATGAGTGACCTTCTGAGCGATCCCGTCCTTGCACGCATCCCGCCCGACCGGTCACTGGTGGTTGTTCGGAAGTCATCCTTATGCCTTTGGTACCCAGGTTAAGTGTTAGATAGGGCTTCTCAGCACTAACTTCACTTGGTAGAAAATGATGATTTTATAATTTTTTAACGATCTCTTTTAAGACTACTATAGTTAGTTGGCTTCTTACAATATAAGCCTACAATTTTATACAATTTGACTATGTTTTTTAAGTCATATTTTATCTTATATACGAGTATGAGCTATATGAGCAAGAATGGATATTGCTTCTGTATAGAATACCAATCTTGTAAAGGTAGTTTTAAGCAAAAAGAAAGGTGCCCGCCACACAGTAAACTGGCCAGTTTACGGCACTGATGGCAACGTCTTTCGGCTTTTCTCTGAAATTCTCTCATGAAAATATCTTACCTCGTTCTGAGTAATAATTAATTAAGTGCTTAAATTAATTTGATAATATTAATTAATATTATCAAATTAATATTAATTTGATACAAATTAATATAAATTTGATAATATTAATATTAATTAAACTAGTAAAATGTAAATTTTCATTTGAGAGTTACATATATAATAGTATTTATACATTTTAAAATCACTTCCATATAAGGAATGTAATATGATACATAAACACTCAATCTGCTGATATTTAATAATACAGTACAATTAAACGTTACACAACACAAATTTATTACAATATAAGCACCATTTTGTACATGTATTGTAATATATTTGAGAATTTTGTGCCTATATTGTAATAAATTTGTGTTGTGTGACGTTTACTTTTACTGTATATGAACCAACACTTATTATGCTAATTAAAAAAAACATTTAATAATATACAATATTTAATTGTGAGGAGTACAAAAGTACAAAATTAGTTGTAAATTACTGTTCTAATTGATAAATATATTTTAATACAATGATAGTGCAATTTTTGTTTGAAAACTCGTATTTAGTTTTGAATGTAGAGCTGAATTACATAGAAATTGTTTTATAAGGTATTGTAAATAAACTTACAGCATTATTTTTATATCTTGTATAACTAATTAGGTGACCCTTTAGTTTCATAGGTAATAGTAAAAGATTTATTCAAGACAAACGTATTTTATTTAACAACAAAATAAAAGTTTTGATTTGAAATTTTTTTTTAGTTCTTACTATAAATCATATTTTTAATCAAAACAGTTAAAATGAAAATATAACATTAGCTATTATAAAAAAGTAGCTCATCAAAGATATTATTATAATTTTGTTTATTTACCGTTAGTACCACTTCCAAATGAGATATTTTATTTCAGTTGGCAGTACTACTTATTTAAATATGTCATTAAAGTATAAAATGGAGAACAAACCTAATATGAATAAAATTATATTTAATCCCTTAGTTAGCATATAATGGCGCACTCTCAGACAGTTTAATATCCGAGATCTGATTTTCCCCTTTCTTTACATACAAAACATAATGTATTATAGCTTTAAAGCACCAGTTTAAATTATAATTAATTAAAAATGATTTCGTGTTATCTTACTTCTTACTATTATATAAAAATCTAATGGTGTCTGTTATAACACACAAGTGTAACTCAATCGTGAAAAAACTACTGATCCACTTATTAGAAATTTTGCATGGACATTCTTAGGGTCTCTGGTTAACACATAGGCCTATCTTTATTTTTAAATTCCATCACGAAACCACCCCAGGAGTTCTAATAAGTATCAATGTAACCCCTATGGTAATACCAATTAGACAATTAACTGTTTATAATAGTTTAATTAATCAGCTGTTAGAAAAAATAGACAAATAACAAAGTTCTGAAGTAAATACCAGACCAAACCTAACCTCAACCACGTTAACTATAAAAGACATTAGAAAAAAACGACGAGGCTGCGCAGTAGAATGTGACGTCACATGGGTGAAATAGCCTAGTTCGATTATTTGATAAAATACTGGTAACTAAATCTACCAATCGTATGGAAACATTCACTAAATGGTATGCATATTATTTACCACTTACCAGCTGGAACTGTAAACTACAATAGTTAGAACAATAGTTTTGTGTTTGCTGTTGCCATTTCGCACATGTGACGTCATAGGAGAGTTATTTACCCCTACCGTCTTCTTTCCTAGGGGTACTGTGATCACAACGCTCTGTTGCATTATTAGGTACATGTTTTGTATTACTGAATGCAAAAAACACAATCTAAATCAACGTAAACCCCGTACGAAGGACGGGTACTGTGCTAGTAAGGCTATACAATTAACTGCGTAAAATTATTAACGTACAATTTTTAGAAAGAATATATTTGGTATTTATTTAAGTTTGTGCATTTTTTTATACGGGAAAGTTTTGTAATTTAGTAAAAAAATTAAGTATTTTGTATTATTATAACTATTCAGCATTATTGGTGCAGAGATGTAACCCAGATACTCGAAAACTGAGTTTTAACGATTTTAGGTGACATATTCCTTGTTCAGTTCTCCTCTCACTGGCTGCCATCGGCGTGGATAATACTAGAGAGGTCTGAGTTGTCCATGTCGACCTTTACTCACAGTCCACATGTTGTGTAGGAAAGTAAAAAAAATTATAAAGCTTGTTAAACAGCTAAAAATAGACCAATGCTACATAGATCGGATTCCACGTAAATCAGTAAATTGTTGCAGTTAGTAGTTTGTAAGCAGGTATTAGTATTAGTAGTTAGTACTCTTACCTATTAATATAAATTGCGCTCATTACCAATACTACTTGATAACAACTAACTAATAATGTACGTGCTATGTCAAATTCAATTGAAATTTCTTTTACCAATGTATATTGAAATATTTAATAAACTTAATTAGTTTACCATAAAGGATAAGAATGTCTTAAAATACGCAAAACAAGGCAGTCAATGATAAATCACTAAAACGAATAAATGAACAAGTTCATATTTCGTATCTAATTATCTAAAACTATTTTGCACGCGTATGTATGAAATGTATTTTATTTAAACAAAACAAGGTAAGAGCTCACTAATTACACAAGCACTAGAGAAACACAAGTTTGCTTTACCCAGAAGTACAGAGAACCCCTAGGGACAGACATGTGCCTGGCTGTAACTTCTACTGACAAATCTCTACAAGCTCCAGGCGTGTAAAATTTAGACACGTTTAAAATAATTGGGGTAAAATGCTACAAATATATGGTCTGTTTTAGTAAAATTCGCCCATGACTCCACACACTTACATAAGTTTAAATAAGCTTCTTAGCAAATTTGTTTATTAGACTCTTAATGATTTGTATAATACTTTATTGGTAGATACAAATTAAACATTTTAAAATGAGAGAAGTAAAAGTGTACTAGATTTTAATTTGTTAACTGACAAAAATATGTTACAGTAGTTTACGATTAAATCAAACTAGTCAAAATACCTCAAGCAATCCAAAATACCTGAGGCAATCCAAAATACCTCAGGCAATCCAATATATCTCAGGCAATCCACAATACCTCAGGCAATCCAATATATCTCAGGCAATCCAATATATCTCAGGCAATCCACAATACCTCAGGCAATCCACAATACCTCAGGCAATCCAATATATCTCAGGCAATCCAAAATACCTCAGGCAATCCAAAATATCTCAGGCAATCCACAATACCTCAGGCAATCCAAAATACCGTAGGTAATAAAAAAAACGAATTGTAAGTTCTAATAATAACTTAACTGAATCTAAAAGGTAAGAAATCAACCATAAAAATATATCCATATGACTAAAGCTATAGATGATGCATAAAAAAATATATATTTACATATTATTAGTCAAATTTACTTGAGAAAAACATATTTGATAGTAATTGAACATTTAATTATTATTTTTCTGATAATAATTAACAAAAATAGTATAAGCGAATATCATAATTTTAACATTTTTTATAAACAGATAAAAAATATTCCTTGAAGAACATATCTGAAATCTAATTTTTTATTTCATATAAGTAATTCTTCTAATATAATTTCTCCGTGTTATAAACATATACCAACGCTAATACCCACATACGTACTGGTGACTTTTAATATCGTTAACCATTTGACATATTTATATAACATATTTAAGTTATCAAACATAGTATGTTAAGCTATAATATCATAACAAAGAGCGTATAGAAACTCAGAAATTCATCAAAAACAAGTAAATTAATTTTGAATCTAATCGCAACACGATACTAACCATTCAAATGTTGAGAAATTAACAAAATGTACAGCTTAGTGATTAAACTTATATAATTCAAACGTTTCTATTTCTGACGTTTATATTAGATAAAGTAAAATAAAATAAACAACATAAATTTACGCTCATATATTCATTTTATTATTAGATACCAAATTTGCAAATGTAGGCATGCCTTATAACACAAATGATGCACTCTAAAGTTATGGATGGAGGTTTGCCTATAGCTTGGTTAATTTTTGTCTAGCTTAAGGACTCGACCATTGCCATTGCAGTATTAGTAGTATAAAATGACGGGTTTCAGACCCACTTTTACCTTTGGACCCAAGACTTTTCTGGCCTCTGATTGGTCGAGAGTGGTCACGTGACTTTTCCAAGATGGCGGCGCCCATTTCCCGCCAAATTTCCTAACCTCAAATTTCCCTCAAATTCCCAAATTTCCCTCCAAATTCCCACATCATACTATATAAAATTCACTGTTAACCTTGTTATACCATATAAAATACACTCTTAACCTAACTGTTTTCTTTGTTATACTATATAAAATGCACTGTTAACCTTGTTATACTATATAAAATACACTAACTTTTTCTATGTTATACTATACAAAATTCACTGTTAACCTTGTTATACTATATAAAATTCACTTTTTTGTCCAATATGGCGTCTTTCCCTCCCGCGCCAAATCACACACCGTGGGAAAATTCCCTCCCCAAATTCCCTCATCCAAGATGGTGGCCTTTATACTATATAAAATACACTATTATAAATGGCTAACGCGTCGTCTGCTGGTCGAGCGCGCATGCGCGAGAACTTGCTACTCTGTTATTATTTCATATATACACCATAACAAACGCAATATTTCATGGCCGGGCTTTATCGCTGTTATCACATCACTTGACCTCTAAGGTTAGCATGTGGTTGATATGCACGTGGAGCGTCCATGCGGTGCTGATTAATATAACACTGACCTCAAAGGTCATCTGTTATCACATCTGCTTCCGTTACCACACAGGATGACGTAATCAGAGTTTCATGTCTGAATCTACACAGGATTACGTAATCGGATTTTCATGTCTGGACAGGCGCGTGACCTAATTGACCCCTACCTCATCCATCCCTATATAAACGACCAACACATTCAATCTTTCTAACTTCTGTTCTTGTACTCGTACTGATCAGACGTATCCTCACTTTGCTCCTACTCACATAATTCTTGTAATTTTGGACACCGTTCTCTGTACGGTATTTCAAAGTAAAAATTAATAATTTGTGCCCTTTTTTACTTTAATTTAATAATTACCTTTTAATCAATTTAAAGTAAATTCAATCGCATCCTAACCATGGTATCCTTTGCCATTAACGATAACCTAGTCACCATTTCCCGCCAATTTGACACTTCCGACCCTGATCTCCTTAACGTACTTACTAGTCATAAAAATAAAATCATGGTCGAAATAAATAAACACCTAAACAGGCTCGGGGGAGTAAAATGGTACATCGCGGTTCAAATTAAATTCACAAAAATTGTTAACAACGAAGAAATCACAACAACACCTTTCTTTCACGGCAAAACTCGTCCCTTGCTACCTTCCGATTCTCTAGATGTACAATACTCTGAAGCTACAGACAAAATTTTAGAAAGCGTGGCTAAGTGGGTAAGTCAAGGTAGTGGGTGGGTAATAGAAAATGTTTTACGAATCGATTTGTTTATTGTTAAATTTCAACCTTTGTACGCCTCTTCTTTCGTACCCACCCCGAAAAAAATTTCTCACCCTACTAAGGGAATTGTAAATATTAAAAATGACGATCAAAAATGTTTCCTATACTCTGTACTTGCCCAATTTTACCCCGATAAACATAGGCGAGTAAGTTAATACAAAAAACTTGAAAATACATTAAATATGTCTGGGATTAGCTATCCTGTCAAAATTAGCGATTTAGACAAATTTGAAAAATTGAACCCTGCTTTATCTGTAAATGTATTTGGTTTTGAAAAAGACGAAATTTATTCTTTACGTATAACCAAAGAAAAACTTAGAGCTCACCACATCAACTTATTACTACTGACTACTGACACTACCTCCCACTACTGTTTAATCACTAACTTATCCCGACTGCTATCTTACTTGACAAAAGTCAACCAAGCATCTTACTACTGTGACTACTGCCTACACAGATTTCATACTAATGACTCACTTACTAACCACTTACCTTTGTGTTCACCACACGGTGCACAAAAGACCAGACTTCCTACTGATGACGAAAAATACATGTCCTTCACAAATTACACTCTAACTCATAAAGTCCCATTCACCATTTATTGTGACTTTGAAAGTTTTGTCGTACTTATCTCTACTTCAATTAACGATCCATCTACGTCACACACTACCAACACTGCCCATCACGTCCCCTCTGGCTTTTGTTACGTAATCATTGACAGTAATGGCAAACCCATAAAGCAAACTAAAGTCTATAGCGGCCGCGACGTTGTAGATACTTTTCTAAATTGTTTGATTGAGGAGTCTAAAGAGCTCTTACCAATTATTAAAAAGAATATTCCGATTAATATGTCTCCGCAAGACAAAATTATTTTCCAAAATGCTACCACCTGTCACCTTTGTCAAAAACCTTTACACGGAGACAAAGTGGCCAACCATAATCATTTAACTAGTGAGTTCTTGGGACCCACCCACAATTTTTGCAATCTAAATTATAAAGTTCCCAATCATATTCCTGTATTTTTCCATAACCTCAGAGGTTATGACAGCCACCACTTGATCCAAGGGTTAGGTAAATTCAAAATAGAAAAACTGTCATGTATCGCTACAACCAGTGAGCGGTACATTTCAGTCACCCTTGAATCTTTACGATTTTTGGACTCACTCCAATTTCTTAACGCTTCTTTGGACACACTTGTGTCCAACTTAGTTTCTGACGGGGCATCAAAATTCAAAATTTTAGGGCAGTGTATGACCAACACAGACTTACTACTACGAAAAGATGTTTTTCCCTATACTTACATGACAGACGAATCAAAATTTAATTATACTGAACTGCCTCCCAAGGAGGCGTTCTACAACGACTTAACCAAAACACCTATCACTGACGAAGACTACACACACGCACAGACTGTGTGGTCAACCTTTGGTATGACCACTTTGAAACAATATCACGACTTGTACCTACTAACTGACGTGTTATTACTTGCAGACGTCTTTGAAAATTTTAGGACGGCCAGTATGACTTACTACGGTATTGACCCGTGTAACGTCTACTGTGCCCCCGGACTGGCATGGAATTCCATGTTAAAAATGGCAGACATACGTCTTGAATTACTCACAGACAATAACCAACACCTGTTTGTCGAGTCTGGGATCCGGGGCGGTGTCTCCATGATACCCCACCGGTATGCCCAGGCCAACAACCCTTACTTACCCAACTTTGACTCATTGAAACCCACCAACTACCTACTTTATCTTGACTGTAATAATTTGTACGGAACCAGTATGTCTGATAGACTCCCAGAGTCTGATTTTAAATGGATCGACCCCCGAAACATTGAAATTACAAAAGTACCCGACGACTCCGACACCGGTTACATTTTAGAAGTTGACCTACACTACCCAGACCACTTACACAACTTACATTCCGACTTCCCACTAGCCCCCGAAAGAAAAATGGTGACATATGATATGCTATCGACATACTGTAGGGACTTGCTAGACGAACTCGACTATAAACCTCCAAAGACTGAAAAATTACTAACCACACTGTGTGACAAAACCAAGTACGTTGTACACTACAAGACTCTAAAACTTTACTTACAACTTGGACTTGTACTGACCAAAATTCACAGAGCTCTAAGTTTTAAACAGTCTGCCTGGTTAGCCCCACTTATTAATTTTAATACAGAGAAAAGAAAACAAGCGAAAAATAACTTTGAAAAAGATTTTTTTAAATTAATGAACAACGCTACGTACGGGAAATCATTGGAAAATGTAAGATCTAGGATAGACTTTAAACTTGTAAATAACGAAAAACAATTGGTCAAATGGACAGCTAGTCCCAGACTTAAAACATTTTTCGCGTACAATAAAGATATCGCGGGATTGTCTTTGAAAAAACAAACGATCTTTTTAAACAGACCCATTTATGTTGGATTTACAGTATTAGAAATTTCAAAATTAATAATGTACAACTTTCACTACAACTGGGCAATTGCAAAGTATGGGAAAAACATAAAACTTTGTATGACTGACACAGACTCACTATACTACAACCTATATACTCCCGACGTTTACACAGATATGAAAAACGAATTACACCTTTTTGACACGTCCGACTATCCACCTAGCCACCAATGTTACAGTGATGTAAACAAAAAAGCGTTAGGAAAATTTAAAGACGAACTAAACTCAAATCCGGCTAGGAAAATAATTGGCTTGAGAGCGAAATGCTACTCCGTTCTAAATTCTAATCTAGAGGAAAAGAAGGTAGCCAAAGGCGTCCCCCGAGTCACGATAAAAAAACAATTGAAACACGAAATGTACAAAGACTGTCTGCTTAATCATTTGACAAAAACAACATCCGCTCTAAACATCCGTAGTGAAAAACATAAAATTTACACACAACACATTTCAAAATTATCACTTTCCCCCTTTGACGACAAACGCTACATTTTGGAAAACGGCATAGATACTTTGGCCTACGGTCACCATTTAATTAACAAAAAACGAGCTTTAGAACACGACCATGATTACACATCTAAAAAACTAAAACCAAAATAAAAACGTACCTTACAAAAGCAAACTCATCTTGACGTAAGTCGTTTTAGCCCTACTCCATCCACTCCATGACTGTCCACCACTCCCTCCCCACCACATGCATCCTTATCGCACTAATGGCATCGATCCCACTACATCGGAACTTTGTAAAACCTTTAACAACCTTTTCGAAATTAATCAATTAATCCTTCCAAAATCAATTCAACAATACTCTCCAAACTGTAGGTTTATTAATGACCTACCTTTAATTCAATTTGCAATTTGAAATAATTAGCTTAATTTTACAAATAACAGTGCCTGTACCTTTCGAGCAACTGTATGAATGTGGCTCTGGGGCGTAAAAACCCGTATCCAAAAGCGAATGTGGCTCTGGGGCGTATAAACCCGTATCCAAAAGCGAATGTGGCTCTGGGATGTAAAAACCCGTATTCAAAAGCGAATGTGGCTCTGGGGCGTAAAAACCCGTATCCAAAAGCGAATGTGTGTTGCTCGTTAGGTAAGTAAGGCTTTAGAATTGGCAGGGAGGCAGTAAACTTTATTTCTATTATTTTTGTGGTCGACTGCCACCGTATAGAGCGAGGTTGGGGCTCTATACAACAAAAAAATCCAAATAAATTGTTAAACATTACTTGAATCCTTCCATTCTTCCACTATGAGTGTAAGAGAGCAGATAGCAAGGGAGATACATGCTCCAGTTAGAAAAAAATTCCCTACTAGACCTGTAGAAGTTAAGGGAATACAAGATTTGTTCCAAGCTGACTTGGTCGAAATGATACCTTATTCTAAACAAAACCAAGGGTACAAGTACATCTTAACAGTAATAAACTGTTTAACAAATACGCCTTTGCTGTCCCATTAAAAGATAAGACTGGTCCAGAAATCGTTAAAGCCATAACACCCGTATTAAAGTCCAATAAAATGAAACATTTACAAACAGATGCGGGTAAAGAATTCTACAACGTAGGATTCACAAAGCTAATGAAAAAAATATGGTGTAAACCATTACTCGAGCTACAGTGATAAGAAGGCGTCCATCGTAGAGCGGTTCAACCGTAGCCTTAAATCATTAATGTGGCGAAAGTTCACGGAGCAAGGTAAGTATCAATGGGTCAAGATACTACCTTCTTTGTTGGAAGAATACAACACAAGAAAACATAAAACTATTGGCATGACTCCAAGTCATGTGAACAAAAGAAATGAAAACATAGTCAGAAAAAAGATTAATAAAAATAGACAAAAATACAAGAAAGTGGATAAAAAGGTCCGTTTTAAAGTAGGCGACAAGGTGAGGATAAGTAAGTATAAAAAAGTCTTTGACAAAGGATACCTACCCAACTGGACTAACGAGATATTTACTGTGTACAAAGTCCAAACTACTATTCCTACAACCTACCTCCTCAAAGACCATACTGGTGACGTCATCAAAGGAAGTTTCTACGAAAAAGAGCTACAAAAATCCAAAACAGATGATGTATACCTGGTTGAAAAAGTACTTAGAAAAAAAGGAATCAAAGTATTAGTTAAATGGGCAGGATACGACGGTAAACACAATACATGGGTGAACAAGAAAGACTTGGTATAAATAAAGGCTTCCCTTACACTTTCATTCATAACTCAACAATGCGTGTTATTGAACATAACACAAAGCTACCTGTCGAAAACTTTGACATGTACACTATACGCACAGGTAGTGACATTAAACACGGACCATTATTTCCATCCACTATAAGGTGCATAGTGGCTGGACCTAGTAATTGTGGTAAAACGAACGTTGTTTTCAACATGTTGTTCGATCCAAACGGATTAAGGTTCGAAAATGTTTAAATTTTCTCAAAGTCCCTATATCAACCCAAGTATCAATTTTTAAAAAGTGTTTTACCCAAGGAAATTGGATACTTTATATTTGATGAAAATACTAAAGTCTTACCTCCTAAAGAAGCTAAAAATAATTCCATTATGATTTTTGACGACATTGCGTGTGAAAAACACGATAATATACGCAAATACTTTACCATGGGCCGACATAATAACATTGATTGTTTTTATATAGGACAAACCTACAGTAGGATACCCAAACAGTTGGTGAGAGATAATACAAACTTGATTATTTCATTCAGACAGGACGAAACAAATCTCGAACATGTTTACAATGATCATGTAAATACGGACATGACTTTTGAAAAGTTTCGAGAAATGTGCGCTTTAGCTTGGAAAGATAAGTACAGTTTTTTTCTGTATTAGTAAGGACTGTGAATTGGATAAAGGGAGATACAGAGTTAGCTTTGACAAGTTTCTAGTCTCGTAATGTAAATACGACCTACTTTAATTTTCAACAACAGTTAGCGACAAGCCTCTGTGTTATCCACAACTAGAACAAACTCTTTTTCATTTATAAACATGTCGCAAAACAGTAAACATCAAACTCTTACGAGAAGAATTATATAGCTGCAAGATGCTGTCCGTCACAAGTATCGTGCTTTCAAGTTGGGTAACATGTATACGGAACAAACATTAGAAAAACAGTACAAACCAATTTTAACTGAACTTAGAAACAGAACGGATATAAAAAATGAACCAAAGGAGGAGCCTATGGACCTCAGTGTGGATGAGCAGGATACTTTTAAGCCAGATTATATGTCAACACCTAAAGGACCATCGTGGAACACACAAGTGTTTGAGACCTCGTCTCCCCCCCCCCCCACCCTCAGTTAGTCAATTGATACAAAGCCCCGCAAAGTTTCACGAGGCGTCACAGTACGTTTTAGAGACATTTAACGCACCCATAACACAAAAATACATTTTAAAACTTTTAAAAGACGAAGCCGGTGTTAAGAATAAAATGGACAACATATACGGAACACATATAGACGGTGATAAATTAATGGTGGGTAATCAACTGCTTACATTCGACAACGAAGGAAACATTCACTTTAACAATGTACAGTACCGAGGAACCGAAGGCCTTTACGAATTATTATTTAAAAGGCAACCCGATGAAAAGGTATACACACAAGATGATTTGGACGCTTATAAAGATGTAATGATAAAAACGAATGCACATAAAAAAGGTTATTTACCTCATAATCACATTAACCGACCGACAAAGTCCATAAAATATAAAAACATAATTTCCGTATTATTCCCCAAACAAATGTACGGTAAAGGGCTAAAAGACTTTAGATCACGTGACATTTCCTATTGGGACAATCCAAACGAATTATGTGATAGATTAAAACTTATTGTAGCTTCGACAGAGGCCGGAAATGGCAACCATAGGAACGAAATTCAAAACATAATCGAGAAATTAAAAGAAGCTTAAATTATTTCAGGAGCTGGTAATAGCCGATACAAAGCATTAATCGCTTATGTGTAAACATGGATACTTATTTTGATTTGTGTATAAAAAGTATTTTCATACGTATATTTTCATCAGTTAGATTATGTCTGTGGACAAGTTTGGACGTGTCTTGCCCTCAGATGGCAATGTAAGTGGCAAAGGACCACAGGGCGAAGGTTTTAAACTAACACCTGAAGGAAACTATGATATTGAAAATAAACGAATGGTTAACGTCGGTGTGCCCGTGGCAGACAACGATGTTGTTACGAGAACATACTTTGAGGCTAACACAATGCCAAACTTACAAAACAGCTATTCTGCGCGTAACAAAAGAATAGAAAATTTAGCATCACCAAAGGAGCTCGGAGATGCCGTGAATTTGAAAACTATAGGTGAACAATGTGTACTGTACCAACAAAAAACAGTCAACGTAGGAGATAGGCTTATAACAAGAGTAAAGGACCCTACAGGTCCGAATCATGCGGCGACCAAACGTTACGTAGATGCTGCCGTTCCTGTTAAAACTAGTAGTTATTGGAGTTTTGTGAAAGCGACGTTTAGTTTCTGTAGCTGACCCACATGATAATCAAGATGCTGTAACCAAGTCATATCTAGTGGCAAACTGTCCAAAGAAACACAAGGATAACTGGGACTTTGATAATATGGGAATTAAATCTGTTAGAGATGCGAAAGAAATGGACGAGGCTGTAAACCTAAAAGTGTTAACCGAAGCAAAATCGCATATTTTGGAAATACTAGGTCAACAAACAACAACTATAAGTTCAGTGCTGACATCACTTAAAGATACGGTTAGTGCACTGGAGGGGCGGATTTATGAAAACAGCGTTAAATCTGAAAAACAACTTAGAAAATTCGGTCAGGTACTTTTTTCCCATATTCATGGTGCTAAAGGGCGGAGTACAGAAACACTGACTGCCGATAACTACATAAACTGGACTGAAATTTTCGTCGAACAAGGTAAGGGGTAATATAAAGTGAAATATAGCTAAGTCCCTTCATTCTTCAACTAACCTTCGTAAGAGACACACTTCCGAATAAACCTAGATTGAACGAAAGTGCAATTATTAATTTGGACAGTATACAGGGGGAAGGAACACATTGGGTTTGTTATAAAAAGCTAGGTAACGAGGTTTTGTACTATGACAGTTTTGGTAACTTGCGTCCTCCTATGGAATTGATTATGTATTGGGGTCCCAGTGTTAATATAAAGTATAACAATGAAAGACAACAGGATTTTGACTCAGTACTTTGCGGGCAATTGTGTTTAGAGTTTCTCGTTGATAATGTTTTGCCTTAGTAGACAGAGTTCAACGCTAAGTTGTGACATATTTCCTTCGATCGATTTATCGACAGGTGATTGGGAAACTGGTTTGATCGATCTCACAACGTACAACTCAATACCGAATGTAGAAGAAAATGTGAACGACACATTCCACTACGGGGACACTGTAATGAAAATTCCAACTGGCTCCTACGGGATTAGCGATTTAGAGAATTACATTAACAATAACATAAAAATTAGTGTAAAATTCAGTTTAAAACCAAAGAATAGTACTTTGAAAGTCGAAATTACTTGAAGCGAGCCCATTCACTTTGAAACAGGAAACAGCCTGGCTACCTTGCTCGGTTTTAATAAAACTGTATACGAAGCCAATAAAACTCACATGTCTGAAAATGAAGTTAACATTAACTCAGTAAATGTCGTTCGAGTCACATGTAACGTGACAAGAGGCTCGTATCAGAACGGTCAGGAAAGCCATATAATACACGAATTTTATCCGTCAGTTCCACCTGGCTACAAAATAATTGAAACGCCTCATAACGTGATATATTTACCTGTAAGTGTGCAAGCTTTGAATTACATTACTTGTGATCTGAGAGATCAACAAGGGAAGTTGATAACCTTTAGAAACGAAACAATTTCGTTACGCTTACACTTAAGACGAAGCAATGGGATTAGTATTTAGGGAAACAACTGTGCCGAAACAGGTCATTAGACCTAAAACACCCGAGGTGTTAACATCGAGCAATACAAAGCTTTTAAGATCCTTAGGATTTAAAATAAAAGTAAAAAATGTTGGAAATTGAGGGAGAAGTCGAATACAGCGATGTTATTACAAGCTGTGAGTATCACACACACAAACCGTACGCCTCTTCAACTTTCAAAAACAATGATGAAATACGTATCGCCGTCAGTCAACATGACATTATTACTGCTCCGTTTGAAAGTTCTCTACATATTTTTGGTAAAATTACAGTCAAAAAGGTTGGCAGTGTAGGCGCAGAAGTATCTCTGATTAATAACGCTATGGCGTACTTGTTTGAAGATATTAGATACGAAATTTCTGGTATAACAGTGGACCGTACTAAAACCTTGGGTGTTGTATCAACTATTAAAAGTTTACTGTCACTTAGGCAGAATGAAACAAATGCATTGGAAAATGCTTGTTGGTTCGGTCCAGAGTCACCAAAAAAAAAACAACCGAGTTTACTTTTGCCGTTCCATTAAAATTACTCTTTGGTTTTATGGAAGATTACAGGAAAATTATTGTAAATATAAAACAAGAATTGATTCTGCTGCGGTCAGCCAACAACACGGATGTAATGTTATCAGAGGATGCGCTATCACACACTCTGGAAATAACCGACTTGTACTGGCGTGTGCCATACTTGACTGTTTCTGATAGTTACAAAGAAAAACTTTTAAGACTCGTTAATAAAGACACACCGATTCATCTTCCCTTTAGGTCGTGGGAGTGTCACGAATATCCTACGCTCCCACAAACATGTGATTTGTTATACCTCAATTCAAGTTACTATCCCTACGACAATATCCGAGGTGATTGGAGTTTATTCTATGAAATGTACGCCAAATTTCAGTCTTCATACTACGGTGTTTCCAATTCACCTATCATGGACGGATACTTTTAAATCGAAATGTCCAATCTTTGTAATTGACTGCTCCAAGCAGAATGATTCAATCAAGTCTGGACCTATCGATGTACGCATCGAATTTGAATTTAAAAATAATGTACCGGACAAGACTACAGCTTACTGTTTAATAATTAACGATGCACATTTAATGTACAATCTTTTAACAAGTACAGTAAGAACGGTTATGTAATAAAAGGGGGAGGGGGAATAATATACAATAATCAAACTAAATTAATTTATTCAGTTGAGAGGATGGAGCCGTCAAGACAAAACCCACAGTAGTCATGTTGACACCGGCTGTGGTGGAGTTTCCTGGGTTCAAAGACAATCGCAATAGATTTATCATTAAAGAATTTGTCGTTGTGGGTCCTTTTGTAAATGTAAATATAGTTTTCAAGTCTCCTTATCCTGAAAGTAAGTTGAATAGTGCTGCTCGGAAAGCTAACAATTGGTGTGAGCGTAAGTTTCACAAAATACTTTGGGAGGAGGGATGTGTACCTTTTAACTTCAAACTAGTTCGTAGCTTACTCAAACCTTTTGATATAGTCTATACCAAAGGGTTGGAGAAAAAGTTATTTCTTTCCAAATTTCACGGGAATGTTCAGGAAATCGACGAGTCTTGGACAGTTCCCGACATGTATACGTTTTTACCTTGTTGTTTACCGCAACATGCTAGTGATGGCAAGTGCGCCTTCATAAGTGCTCAGTTTTACTACAAAAAGTTGCTTGCTTTTAAATGTGTGTAATTTTACTGTGAAAATTTTGATTAAAATTGTTACTATCGTATCCATAGCTCTGTGTGAATGTGCGTCCTATGGCTGGCCTAAACTCCATAAGTCCAGGACATGAACTGTCGAGGTGAGGGCGGCCCAAATTCAATAAAAAATCGCCCGACTGTTCTTTAAGGCAGCCGTAAAACGCGTAAGACCTGAGGCGGTCCTGTAGCTTGGGGCTAGGCTAATCCCCATAAGACTCTGAGTCGCAGATGCATCTAGTATGCAATGGGTCCTCGTACAGTTTGCTTGAATGTTACACTCTATGGTTGACATAAAACTCATAAGTCCAGGGTGTGAGTAAGGGATATTTTAGTAACAAGAAAAATAAAAGCCCTTTGTAAGTTTGTACGTCACATTGAAAGGCTTCTCCAAGTAAAGTGGTGGCTAGACTTATAGGGGATCCAAAAAAAAGTATAAAAAACACACTAAAATAATACTGGGAGGTAGCAATTTTGTTATGGAGTGGCTAACACCGTAGCTTGCGATGGTTGGGGCAAGTTACAATAAACAGCCGTTCTCACAGCTAGTGAGACTAGGCCTACTGGGGAAACTCACTATAATAAAAAACGCGCCAATGCACAGAGTGCAATGACCCTATACCTCTTGGGTGGTGTGGAAACTTGGGTCATAGTCTTGTCTAGGAATGTAAGGACAAACGGAGTGCATAGGCCTTCGGGGAAGGAGGCACAATACTCCTCCGTGACTCTCAAGGTCAACTGAGAGTATAAAAGGACTCGTATTTCCACTTTTCTTATCAGTCTATCATGGCATCTTTTGTTGAACGTTTCAACGCTGCTACTCCGATGAATTATATTACTGTCAAGGTTGGAGATTTGTCATCCAACATCCAGTATCCAGTCAAAAGTATTACACGCATAAGTACGAAATACGGTGATACTCTCGTTGCGATACTGTTTGATCCGCATTTGGAGGAGGACATCAAGGTGTTTCTACCTAGAAGATACGTCGATACTTTGCATGAGGAAGAATCAATACCGAAAAACTTGGTACTGATCAAAGAAGTTGGATCCACGTCTGCTGTACACATTTTCCAGGTATGTATGTTACTTGAGGGAAAAGTAACAAAATTCTTTTGTTATGAGTTGTTTTCTTATGTGTGCTGTTATTGTTTCAGAAAGATGGAGCATTGCTGCAAGATGTTTAAGTGTTTCAAAACACCAGAAGATCGAGTACAAGACTGCAGATACTGCAAAACATTTGAAGAAAAAAGGAAAAGACGCTGCATCCCATTGATCTTCATACCGCGTATTTTGTTTGCAAGTTACATGGTCTACGAGATTTACTATAAACACCTACAGTAAATCTCTATGGAAAGGTGGCAGGATGGCTACCAACGTAATGAACGATGGTTGGGGCAAGTTACATTAAAGTAAGTGAGACTAGGCCTACTGGGGAAACTCACTATAATAAAAAAACGCGCCGAGATCCTACCTCTTGGGTGGTGTGGAAACTGGATCAGAGCACACGTTAGGACAGTAGTTACAAGTTTTGTCACTAGGTGCGCATTTGCACAGAGTGCAATCGATATCAAGAGTAGCAAGTCCATGCGCATGCGTCACCCGCGCACAGCTGATGCCGCCAGGTCCGCTGCGATTGACGTTGCCGCTAGGAGCGCTGTGATCACGTCAGCCATAATTTATTTATTATAGTGTATGAAATATTAAATTTGTTATAGTGTATATATGAAATAATCCACAGAGTAGCAAGTTCCCGCACATGCGCGCCCGACCAGCAGACGACGCGTTAGCCATTTATTATAGTGTATTTTATATAGTATAACATGGAAAAAGACGACATATTGGACAAAAAAAGTGAATTTTATATAGTATAACAAGGTTAACAGTGAATTTTATATAGTATAACATGGAAAAAGTTAGTGTATTTTTTT
>JAQJVL010003390.1:0-62202 GCA_035578905.1 Stictocephala bisonia
AAGCACATGGCTTTAACCTAGTCTGAGAAACATCTAGACAAAGAATACAAATTTAACCAAACTCTGAAAACACAAGCAAGAACGATTAATATTATTGAAACAAAAGTATTTTCACCAAAAGGGTGATTAAATATTAGAAATTACAGAATTAACACTTACGCTTTGGAGTCTCTCAGCCGAACATAGTAATCTCAGCAGGCAGAGCCAAAGACGAAATGACGGCCAACCTGAAAGACGAGGGCTCCAGAGAAACTAGAACTACTCGAACAATCTAGAAGACGGTCAACCTGACCGAAACTGCTGGAAACCGGAACGAAACGGAACTGGGCCAACGGCTACCAAAGTACGCAAATCGCCGGGCAAAAGCGAATCTCAGGCAGCCTGGCAGACAACAACGAAAAAACGAAACTGTACCGGTCCAAGACCCGGTACAGTAGACACTCTCTTCTTATTGGCCAACATCCTTGAGACAGGGCCAATCTAGGCGGAGCCTCACTCTCAACTCTTGATGATGTTTGTTTTGAAAACATATCTTTCTTTTATAACAGACTGTGAATTTTTATATTTATAAAGAAATTGCAGGAAAAATATTCATGCTATTTATTTATTATTTCCAATTTCTTAATCTGTTTCATGAAAATTCCTAAAACACTGTGCCATGATACACAGAGATGGTTTCCCTGATCAACTAGAACGTATAAAAATCCTTTGTTTATTTTGCTTTCTTGCCTTGTAACAAACTGCATTTTTGTACACAAAGTAACATCTTTTTACATTTCTTAAAGTGTTTAAAGAGTTATTCAAGAATATAAAACATTTCTAATGAAGTACAAGGATTGTTTTTTAAGTAAGGGCCGTTTTTTTTTTTTTTTTTTTTAATAAACATCAATTATTTTTTTCAAAATACATTTATTTTCAGAATCTAC
Organism: Stictocephala bisonia; assembly: GCA_035578905.1. NCBI lineage: Eukaryota > Metazoa > Arthropoda > Insecta > Hemiptera > Membracidae > Stictocephala > Stictocephala bisonia. Next base: position 927 of record JAQJVL010003390.1, read on the forward strand.
ATACTTTTCTTTATTTTTCTACATAGTCGCCTTGTTTGTTAAGGCACTTATCATATCTTAAAACTAAGTTTTGAAACCCCTCTTCAAAGAAATTTGCCGCCTGCTCTAACAACCAGGAGTTAACGGCCGTCTTGACTTCTTCGTCATCATCGTAGCGCTTCCCGCCAAGATGATTTTTCAAGTACCGAAAAAGATGGAAATCGCTCGGAGCAAGGTCGGGGCTGTACGGTGGATGATTCAAAACTTCCCAGCCAAAAGAGTCGATCATTTGCTGTGTCCGAGCAGCGGTGTGAGGCCTTGCATTGTCGTGGAGGAGCAGAATTCCCTTTGCCAGCATGCCGCGTCTTTGGTTCTGAATGGCGCGTCAGCCTGGCTAGGGTTGCGCAGTAGGCTTCTGAGTTAATCGTTATTCCTCACGGCATAAAGTCTACAAGTAAAACACCGCGCCTGTCCCAGAACACAGTTGCCATGACTGCGCTGCGACAGCGTTTGCTTGGCTTTGACTTTAACCGGATATGTTGTGTGCCCCCATTCCATGGACTGTTGTTTTGATTCAGGAGTGATATGGGATACCCATGTTTCATCTCCTGTGACAATTCAACCCAATATGTCATCTCCTTCCTCGTCGTAGCAGGTCAAGAAAGACAAAGAGCTTCCCAATCTCTTTTTTTTGTGATCCTCAGTGAAGAGTTTGGGTACCCATCTTGCGCACAATTTTTTTAAGTTTAGGTTTTCTGACACAATTTTGTACAGTAGGCCTACAGACCGGGACACTTGAGGAAATTTCATAGAGAGAGTGGTTAGTGTGAACCGTCGGTCCTCATGAATTTTTGCGTCAACTGCAGTAACCAAATCTTCCGTGATCAGAAAGGGCCGGCCTGAGCAATCTTCATTGTGGACATTTTTGGCCATTTTTAAAATATCGGACCCATTTTCGAACAACCTTCACTCATTGCCTTGGTACCATACACTTCACAAAGCTGACGGTGAATGTCAGCAGCCGACATGTTTCTTGTAGTCAAAAATCGAATCACCGACCGAATCTCACACGCGGCGGGCGATTCGATTACCTTAAACATTTTGAAATTCCACAGTAATGCGTACAGGTTAGCTACAGAGCTGCAACTGACATGAAGTTGTTCGCTAGGAATGTCGGGAGGCGGGGTGCACGCTCGTTACGGCAGGAATGCGAACTACTACCGTTGTACAGGACAAAGGCCCTTACTTAAAAAACAGCCCTCATATACAGACAAATTTGAAAATGGCAATCCAAAAACCACTCTGAAAACGAGATACTGTAGAAAGCTGGGACACACAATGTACCTGACAGCTAACTGCATACCGCTATAAGTACACATTTCACCTTTTCTCTGTCACTGATGTTAAGGACCAGTCCATTCAACTGGCCTCCAGTAAATGAGTTTAAGTTTAAATATATATATGATCAATATCTGTTTACAATGTTGTGAATTAATTGTTTAGGAACGTGACCTGGGAGATGAGTACGGATGGAAACAAGTACATGGCGACGTGTTTCGTCCTGCCAGTAACGCCATGTTGTTCTCAGCCCTAGTGGGTGCTGGCTACCAGGTCACCATCGTCACCCTGTCCGTCATCACCTTCGCCATAATGGGCGAGCTGTATACGGAGTATGTGACCCACACACTTTCTGATCAGAATAGACCTATTAACCCTTTCAGTCCGGCAATTGTTTGGAAGAGTGTTACAAAATTGTCACTAATTTTTATATTATTGAGTGTATCCAAAAGTGACGTGACATTTTCACTAGAATTGTAAGGGTTTCGGAAAACACTAGCTTTTTTATTTGATGGGTCAGAATAAACATTCTTACACCATATTAAATGACCATAAATAACCAAGGAATAAACCATTGGCTCACCAGCAATTTTATACCTAACCTGACCTCCTGGGACTCCTAAGAAAAATGTTAAATTTGTAAGGATTCACTAAAACGATCAATTTTCTTTGAACAAATTTTCTAAGAATTAGTAAGATTTTGATAGGGTTATTTTTTTCTTAAATTTGTTATCTATAACAAAATAAGTCAAAATACTAAAAAATTTGAATTTTGAAAGTAACTTCAAAGAAACAAGTAAAAAAAAAAAAAAAACCATTTAAACCAAAAGACTAATATTTTCTGGTAGGTTATCTAATTCTTTATGTAGTAATAAATTTTCATCATGATATATTAAAAAATGACAATTATATAGAATGTTGACCAAAACCATATGCTAGTCACTGAGTATGAGGTTATGGATTAACCCTATTCCATCAGCTTCAATGTGATAGCTTGTACTCGGACCAGACGCCAATAGTTCAGTAGGGTTTTTGTAAATGTCACGTTCATTCTTATTTGCTTTGTAATGGATGGCAACATATTTACACATACTCCTAAATAACAAGTTATTGCCTCATTTTCACTGTTTTCATCTTTGGATTCAATATCACGAATGTTTCATCTTCGATGTCTGACGACTTCACTTTCCAATTCACTCTCAAATAACGAAAGCGTTACATGATTATCACTCAAGTCTTTACAACTCAATACATTAGTTCAATCACTAAACGCAACAATAACAAACACAGCAAACATTACATGGGCATAAGGTTTTGATGAAACCACGTAAACGTCAACTACACAACTGAGCAAAACAGATGGTACGTCAGCTGATCAGCGGTTTTTGTGCTACGTTATAAATTGTATGAAAAATATTGTATGTATGCATTTTAATTAATAATTAGACCTTCTGGATGTTAAGGAACACTAACTTGTATTATAATGCAATAATAACATATTTATAACAATTATATTGATCCTTACACAAACACGAGATATCTCTAGGTTGTGATCCCGAGTATACTTGGGGTTATGAGCTAATGGGTTAAACTACATTACACTTCCAAATAATACAAATAAAAAACTACACTTCCAAGATTTTTTTCCATATTGTAGATTTGATCCATCAGTTCTACATTTATTTTTTTATTTTAAAATAATCAACAAACAATATAAATGGAAAGTAAACAAGATTAAATAAAACATATTTATATATGTGAGCTATAATTTGGTGGAACTCGCTCATCAGCTGTTGGCGTAAACTCACTGCGTATGTATCAGCGACTGCGACAATAGTATTGTCTTCATAATAATGATTTTTACATGTTTTTATAACGTAAAATTAAGACCAATTTGTCTCGGGCTTCGACCCACCCTCGTAAAAACATTAACTGTGCCCAATGAGTGCAGATGCAAAGGCACTGCACTCAGGAGGAAGAAATTGTTGACAGATTTAAAGTTAATAATCCTTCTATAGGCCTATCCAAACAAATTATGAAATTTTAGATAAATATTTCATAAACTATGAAAATGTTTTGTACACAAACTTGCGGAAGTCTGGTTTTTATATATATAGATTGGGTTAAAGAAATCGAACAGTTGTTAAGCAGACTCAACTAATCAATTTGATAGTAAGTTTAAAGACAATGTAATCTTTTATACTGTATTATGTCACATGGTGAAGATTAAATATTTATCTACCTTAGAACTTGCCACGTTTGCTATGACTTAACCCTTCCCACGCCGTAGACGAAATAATCCGCCAACTGTAACAATCTCCAAACGCTGAGGACGAAACTATCCGCCAAATATATATATATATATTTTTTTTAATTTTTCTTACGTTTTTTAATTTAAATAACTATATGTAAATATGGCAGAGCGTAAGCTACTTTGAAGACAAATAATTCAACACCACTAACATGAGTCAGCTGGGAAGCTTGTCTGTTTATAGTGGAAATTTCCATTAGGCAGCTGACAGCGCTAGCGCTCCACAGCGCCGCGGACGAAACTATCCGCCATCTTACTCCAGTCGTTCAAGGGCATTTCGAGTGTGTTGTTAGTGTTTGTTTTCAATTGCAATTAGTTTTTAACTTGTTTTACTAATGTAATTGAGAATACAAATCAGCTTCAAGGAATTTTAAATTTAATTTTTTATTTTAAATAAGCATAATCTCAAAATATAGCATTTTGTCTATGGCGTGGGAAGGGTTAAATTCCTGATCGAGCTACGATACTCTTTTACAAGCTTGTTTTACTCAAATATATTACTTTTGTGTTCTAGTTATTATTGCCTTATTTTATTTTACCTGGTCACTTGAGTTATTTCTCATGCTCATGAAAATTCTCATAATAATCAATTTATTTATATATTAATACTGCTAGTTAATGTAAAATTATCATCAGTACAGTGGGTCTATTTAGGAATTTTTAACTTTAATACTGCTTTTCCTAATTTGATTTATTTGCGATTTTTAATTGACAAAAAATTGTTTTTGTCTAGGCGGGGTTCTCTACTAAGTACAGCCATATTTGTGTATGCTGCGACAAGTCCTGTCAACGGATACTTTGGTGGAGGACTCTACGCTCGGCTCGGGGGCAAGATATGGATAAAACAGATGATTATGTCGGCCTTTATGCTTCCTGCGCTCGTCTGTGGCACTGCCTTTTTCATCAATTTCATCGCTATATATTATCATGCTTCCAGAGCCATTCCTTTTGGTACCATGGTGAGACTTAAAGCAATGACAGAATTTTTAACCTCAAGTATAGTATTTGTGGCTAGGAATGTCTGGGTGTTAATCCTAGCTTTGTACTGTGAATAAATCATTGATCGGGTAACTTTCATTTTGGGATCCAATTTTTAAAATTTAAAGTTCTAAATAAATTGAATAAAAAAATTACTAATACTTCATACAGGTGCACATGGCATCCACTTTGCACCTGCAGATTCATATCAGTGAATCCTTTGAAAACATCAAAAACAGACATTTTGTTTTGGTATTTTCCAACATGGCTCAAAATTCAATATAAACATTTAATATAGATTTTTACAAAATTGTATATGCTGTTAAAATTAACGTTAGAGGTGTGAGCTTTCATTTTTGTGGTCAAGCTTAAATCAAAACAGTCAGTTAATTTTAATGATATTTGATTATTTTGGTAAATAAGTTTTAGCAACTGATACTATTACAACTAATCAGATTGCATTAATAAATAAATATAAAAACTATTCTTGATAGGAAAAGAATACTTCTTTTATATTTGGTTTCAAGAATTACTTTTTTAGATTCTCATATTTTTTTTAACTTGTACTTAGCAATTTTATAGACATTTAAAGTTAAATATAAATAAATCTTTCCATAATGAAAATTTATTTCATTTGAGTCTGAAAAATAAATAATTTCTGGAGAGACTTGCTTTTGTATTTTAATGAAAAACCTCTAGTGCTTAAATTCTTGTCTTATCTATGCTTTTAAAACAGACATTATGTATTCTGAGCTACAAAGCTATTCCCATTGTAGAAGTAGAATTATTGTTTTTGACTTCAATAATATAGAGTATTTAATTTGGTGGTAAAATATTTAACTAAGAACTAGACAAAACAGGTTTTAATAATGGCTAAGAATTTGCCTGAAAGTTACTCCCATTCAATTAGAAATTTTCATCACAATAATTATAAGATCTAATCGTCAGTCGTTACTTCCAAACTTTTAAATTTCATCTGCAGTTGATTCATCATATTATTTTTTGCTCAACATTTCTTAAGTGCGTTGATTTTCCCCACACTATCAAAAAATCATTAATAAACCTATCAGTCTTACCTCATTTGAATTCTGTCTGGTATTTAGAAATGAAAGTAATTATGTATTTTATTTTATATATCAAATGAGGGGAGTTTTTAAAATCATTGCTATTTTATGCTATAGGTGGCAGTGACATGCATTTGCTTCTTTGTGATTCTGCCGCTGACAATGGTAGGCACAGTTTTGGGACGGAACCTTGCTGGCCAACCCGACTATCCATGTCGCATCAACGCTGTGCCACGACCTATTCCTGAGAAGAAGTGGTTCATGGAACCAGCAGTTATTGTCATGCTTGGTGGGGTCTTACCCTTTGGTTCAATATTTATTGAAATGTAAGTAGCATTCTTTGTCAAAAATAGATTTTAAAAATACTTTTTTTGTTAACATGTTAGCTGCGCAGTGCATGGTGTCGCACGAGTGTACGGTGGCGGAGCTGCCATGCTTGGTTCGGCATCATGGCTGCACACTTAGCTATTTAAACATTTTGATAAGTAAAATCGATTTTTGTGCAATTATACATTATTTTTATTTCATATTTTGGTATTTACAATATTTAATCCCCTTCAACCCTCTGGTTCATTCCATTCCAGTCCATTTATTTATTCTTCTATTCCAGAAGCTGTAATAGACAAAGCTGAATGAATCTCCTGTTACGACTTTGAACTGTAAACTCACTGTCTTTAGACTCATCAGACCCCATATTCTCTTCAACAAGAACACCTCGTAAGAGTCCAGCCGTGTTATAATCTTTAGAAATAACCTAAATATTTACAGAAAAGTAGAAACTTCATATACACCTTGTACAATACATAGACAAAAATAAAAACGCCACGCCGATACTACCGGGTTGAAATGTTGTTTACACTTGTACGACCTTGCTAACATTATGTAACGCTCTCTCCAACAATGCTAACCTCAAAAATAAATTGGTCACCATTAGACTGACAAATTATTTTACTATTTGATTAAAATATTAACACAGAAATGTTACTTCGCAATAATTAACTCTTACTTGACAAACACACCTGTGAAACAAGTAGAATGTACGCTTTGGTGTTTCAGGTATTTTATTTTCACGTCCTTCTGGGCCTATAAGATCTACTACGTCTACGGCTTCATGCTGCTTGTGTTTCTAATACTTATGATAGTTACTGTCTGCGTCACCATAGTCTGCACATACTTCCTGCTCAATGCTGAAGACTACAGGTGGTAAGTACTTAGGGACACAAAAGTATTATTTGAGATACTTCCAGTGAAATTTATAAGTGTCAAAAATGTTTTTATTTAAAAACTGGGATAGATATATTTCATATGTTGCATTCAAGAGAGGGATTTATCGCAGTTTCCACACCCCTCTTATTTCCTTTTTTATGTATGGAATTAATAAAAGCAAGCAATATTCCATTTTCGTATGCATAATACTTTGTGTATTTCTTCAGGAAGGAGTACTGTCTCCTGCTAATATTGTGAAATTATCTTCTCCCGAGCATTATTTTCTTTGGATCTTTAATCGCTTATCCACTTTTCCACTAATTGGTTTGAAATGCAAAGGTTTACATTTTGACATATTCCGTCATCCTTTTCACGTATTTTATTTTCTCCTTACCATCAGTCCATATTCACTCAGCATTGCCAGCTGACCATATTTATTTTTGAATTCGTATGAAGCTAGACTTACGACTTTTTTCTTGCATTATTAGCAATTCGAGTTTTCTAAACTGCTACTGATCCACCCATTTTCTTCCGTGTGAGGAATTTTATAATTTTGTTTACTTTTTATGTTCTTCCATATATGCTCTGTCTTCTTTATGCAGAGGTTTTCTTGAATTTTTTGAGCTTTGAAAATTTGTCATTATATTCACAATCAACTTGGCTTTATTGTTTGTTCTTTTTTTCCTTTAAACTTTTCTGTGCTCTCATTTCTGCTCTATTAGATCTTTATCTGACCCTTTTATAACTCCAGAACTTAATAACGGTAGTATAGTTCAAGTTTAAATTCACTTGCATCCTTGAGTGTAATTTTGTTGTAATTTTTTTGTTATTATGATTTGTGTAGATCTTTGTTTTTCTTAAGCATCAAATTGATAACTTAAATTGTCATTCCGTGAAATCCAAGTAACATTAGGAATAGCTTTAGTTGGGAACAATATATATGTCAGTTTAGGCCAGTTGCTAATGTGCTAACTTAAGTTAAAAGTGAAAGAATAGCAAAGTAGCATACCTTAAGTAAACTAATAATAATATAATAATAATAATTTTTATTTTCCAAAAACAATACATTACAATAAATTCAGTAGCATAATATCTAGAAATTAAATGTGATCTAAAACATAAATATAACATGTCTAAAACTACATACTATGTAACTTAAAAAGTATCATGCTCAGGCAAACCAGTCTTATGCTATATTGCTACAGATTGGATAATTAATAATAAAAGATAAATACAAATAAAGTGCTTTTTACTATTACTTTAAATAATACTTGATACATAAAAGTTAGGTTTTTGGAAAATGAAACCTCCAAGGCAAAGCCTGATTGGAGGAAAAAATAAATAGATTAACCAAATAAATACAATCAAGATAATATAGAACTGTAAGTATAATCGTCATTTTAATAACTCCCAATAGACATATAAATAAAAATAAAATTTTAACTTCTAATCAAGGCATTTATTAGAAAGAACAAAAAACAGTTTTTTGCAGGCCTAATTGTAAATTACAGTCTATATACAATATAAATAGTATCCGTGTTAGTCCCGTGAAACTGGTGTGAAAAATACATGCATAATAAAAGTTCAGACAAAAACACAATTTCAAAATTACTCGTATATGTACACATTTCATAATAAAATAAACTAGTTATTTACACATGCATTCATACCTACAAACATTACATATATACATACATATATACATTATAGATCAGTTCCATTAATAAGTAAACCCTAACATTTATTAAAAAAAAGTATTAACGTTGAATTTCAAATAACAAACTATTTACATTTTGTACTGTAATTAACAGTCTCTGAGTTTTCTAACAAAAGTTTGTGAAGTATCTGCATTTTTTATATCACTCAGTAATCTATTGAATATCATAAGAGCTATACGTTTTAGTGAAAAGGGTTTTTGTTGGTCGAGGTACTGCTATATTATGGGGATTTCGTAGTTTCATTTTATAAACATTAAGTGTATAACTACTTCTGCTTCTGTTAAAAAATACTTTCATAACTTTATATACATACATATTTCTTATTGGCAATATTTTTAAAGATTTAAATATTGGCCATGATGAGTCATATTTTTTTATCTTTATATACTAATCTTACAAAATGTTTCTGTATTGTTATAAGTGATTTAAAATTACTTATATAAGTTCCACCCCAGCACTCTATTCCGTAATTTATTCTACTGTGAACTAAGGAAAAATAAAGTGTTCTCATAAGTTTATTTTTGTACATTTTTTTTACAAAATAAAAAATCCTAAGAATATTAATTAAGTTTTTCTTAACTGATGAAATGAGCATTTTCCAATTTAATTCTGAATCTAATATCACGCCTAAATACCTAATACAGTCTTTTTGTTCTATTTCAGCACAACAATCACTACATATCCCACCAATGCAGAGACAAATAACGCATTTATAAACAATTTTATCAGATAAAACTACCTTTTCTCGGAAGTTTATATAATTATAAACTGAAGTTTATATAATTAATTTTACTTGCACTAAGAACCAAGTTGTTATCGGTAAACCACCAACACAAAGTTTACAAATCACAATTCATTTTTGATGAAATTTCGTCTAAACCGTCACCAACATAGCTTAGAGCTGTATCATCAGCGAAAGAAACCACTTGTCCATGAAAGTTCCTGTTGCATAAATCGTTAATGTAAATTAAGAACAATGTAGCCCCTAGCACAGATCCTTGTGGAACTCCGTGTTTTATCTGACCAAATTGACTTAATATTCCATTGATTCTAACACATTGCTTTCTATTGGATAAATAGCTTTGAAACCAATCATAAGCCACACCCCTTATACCACAACTCTAAAGTTTCTTAAGCAAGATTGAATGATTAACTGTGTCGAAAGCTTTCGTAATATCTAAGAATAATTCACTAACACGTTTTCTTTTATTTATGCCATTTGATATCCTATCCATGAACTCAATCAAAGCAATCTCTGTATTTAAACCTTGTCGGAAACCAAAATGATTTTTACTGAAAAAATTTGTTTTATCAAGAAATTTAATCAGTCTTATTTTCATTAACTTTTCAAATATTTTTGAAAAGGATGGTAGCAAAGATATTGGTCTATAATTATTGCAATCTGTTTTTTAATTTTTCATGTGTATTGGAATCACTAGTGCTTCTTTTAACTTATCTGGAAAAATTCCTGTTTCAAAACTGAAATTTATAATATACAATAAAACAGGTTAAAACTTTTAATGGGTTTTCTTAATTAATTTAGCGCTGATGCCATCAATACCAGGGGATTTCCCATTTTTTTAGAGACAACAACTCTTAAAAGTTCATATTTTAGAACAGGTTCTATAAAAATAGATTGTGCTATAGAAAAACTGTAGATAGATACACGAACGTGCATTTAATTATCCTAATTATAGTTCATAGGTGTGATTGATATGTTGAACATGACTGTAATGCACCTGAACTGCAGGTCAAAGGACTTTTGGAACTTATTTTTGTCCTTTTGGTTTTCAGGCAATGGACAAGTTTCCTTGCTGCTGCATCTACATCTGGTTATGTTTATATGTATTCGTTCTACTATTTCTTCTTTAAAACTAAGTAAGTTGAACTAGTAATAAATTGGATACAAACATCCCTGGAGGGGAATTTTTAAGAAATTAATGTTAGTAACAAAATAGTATATTAACACATGTCATTTATTGTTGCTGACCACAATATTACAGAACAGCGTAACTTTCTAACATGTATTTTGGTTTACAAAACTTCCATAATTTTATATCCCTTTTATTTACTTGTATGTTTTACAGAAATGTCTGTGTGAATAGTATAGGATAAAATGTTAATTGAGCAATGAGGGGAGTATACCGTATTGATCAGTGATTAAGAGGAAAGCATTACCTTGTTTTTGTTGTTCATGTCGTTAGATGATCTAGCAGGAACGAGTCAAACGTTTCTTCTTCCCATTGCACTTGACATTTCAAACACTGTTACACATTATGAGAGAAGGTAGGGGAGAGGATGGTCAGAGATGTGGGTGAACGAGAGCGAGCGGCACTAAGTGAGGCGAAACCATGACTGGCAAACAAACATAGTCTGAGTGGCGACTGAGTCCTCCCATGTGCATACATCTGGGGTCAGAAGTAAGGGGTTTACAAAAGTAATTCCATAGAGTTTACCTCTGGGAACGCTTTACTTTTAATGGCCAGTTTAATTTGAATGATTCAATTTGAGTATATATATATGTGTGTGTGTGTGTGTGTCTGTTGACAGTGGAGGTTTTACAAATGAGATTAATTGATTTAAGTAACATGAAACATCTTATTCTAATGACTTAGCTAAATATAAATAATTTAATGATTAGTACGCAACAATATGTATACAGTCGATTGAAACACAAAGACTAAATGAACCAATTACCCATCTCTTAAGGTAAACTACAACTGTAGTCCACCTGAAACAATAATCTAATTCATAAAATGACTTACCATAGTCAACAAAAGTATGTACTGTTCCATTTTGTGTGGTAAATGGCATATGAATGTATTTGCATTCATGGTTTATGACAAGTAGGTAGGTTGAGGTGTCTGAATTAGACCCGAGTTTCGTGTTTTTAATTTGGCATCTATTGTCATTTATGCCTTCAATGAAGAGTTGATTTAACTGAGGGCGACAGTTTGTAAAGAGATCGAATTGTTGGCACATAGTTAGTCAAAACTTTAGTACATAAATTACTGATAAATTCTTCTATCTAAAGAAAACTCGTAAGGTTTCCAATTTTATTGGAATGGGCATAATTATACAGTAAAAAAATAACAAGTTCACAAACTCTAACTATACTTTCCTAATGGTGTTGTTATAAAGTGGTGCAGTGCATGAAAGATTATGAAATTAGATTTTCCCAAAAAATGTAGTAGTTTTTTTTATAACGATAAATTAAAAAATAAGTTTAATCTAAAAATAGTACAACATTAACAGTTGTATTTCATGCAATGATATAAAATACAACTGAGAATGATCCTCTCATTTATATTTTATGTGCGAGAGGAGCGAGAAGTTATCAGCAAAACATTTTATGGAGAAGGGAAAAAGTAAATCAAATAACAATTAATAAATATATCATGAAATACGCTTGTCATACTAGAAGCTGGAAGAGAAAATAATAATTAATGAATGACGGAGGGAAATTTATTATGAAATACTCATTATTTCTATAAACATACAAATTTTAACCTGTCCACCCTCCTACAATAAACATAGTAACCTCCCAGCCAGCAAACATATATTTACATTTATCTGTTATGAGTTTTTATTTTGGATTTATTTTTGTAATACTTCTCCTTGTCCGTTAGCTGAAAATCAGACCAATACTATTGTCGGTGCAGAAATTATGTGAACCCGAGTTTGAAGGTTGTTACTTTATGAAAAATGAATTTTAAAATTTGATTAAAGTTTTAATAATTTGTATCCTATTAGATCAAAGAAGTACTGGAATTTTAACTAGTTTTCACTGTAAATCTAACTTTTACTGTTAATACTAAAAAATCCGCTACTGTACCGCATTTGTATTTTAATATCTGGTTGATAGGAATGTTTTCTATAAGTTTTATAAATTTTACCATATTAACCTTTTGATAAAAAAAAGTTCTTATAATTCCCTGAAACATTGTTTTCTTGGCTTTTAGAGGTCGTCAAATTAATTACTTGGACTTGTTGTAATCCTTATGGCATGTATAGTTACGGTACATTACTTTCATTTGTGTAAGTAAATGTGGTGATTTTAAATCTATTTAAATCCATTTACAATTTATTATTTTTTTTTATTTTATTTTATTTGTTTACGGTTACACCATTTTTACAAGGTTGACATGCTGAAATTATAATACAGTACTGATAAATTGAAAATACAGACAATACGAATGTGAAATATAAACACGACTGAAATGTGAAAGGATAACATGATTAACTTAGCCTAATTAATTTTCCCTCCTTTCTGCCTTTCCTCATGCTTTTTTACTTTTTATTTTTTTATTTTTGCGTTCTTTTATTGAAAGGCAGATTAGGGAGTTACATAGATTCTGATGTTTTGTAATGATAGGATATATTAATGAATTTATAATGTGACAATGAAAAGATAAATACTATGATGATGATGATGATGATGATGATGATGATAACAATAATAATATAAGGATCTAGAATAAATAACTATAATAATAAATAACAGAAGATAATGAACACAACAACACAATAGACTAACAACACAAGCTAATGGAAAGGAAAAAATGAAATTGCGACTTAACATTAGTTAAAAATTTGTAACAATATCAATACAATAAATATACTACGAGTAATCTTACGACTAGATAAACAGCAAAAATAATGTGCAAACAATAACAATACATGCAGTATAACAATACACTAGAATAGCAGAATAATATTGACTAGTAAGTAGAAAGATCTGATAACATTGAACAGAAAAATAGACGCTACACAAAACCAGTACAACTAGATCACAGCAGAGCGAGATCACTGTTCCTCGAGAGCCGAAGACGCAATCCTCCTGACATCCCGTGGACTGCAGTCAAAGAAGTCCACATATGGGCAGAGTCGATTACCGAGTCGATGCAGTCTAGGCGAGTAAACAGCACATTGGAGCGAGTGGATCTAGGTGGCGGGACATGTAGGTCAATCAGCGCAAGCAGATCAGGGCAGTTGATTTGTCCACTTAGTATCTTGAATAGAAACATGCCATCACTGATTTCTCTCCTCGTTGCTAGGGTATCAAGTCCAAGAAACCTTCTAATGTCCTGGGTAGGTACATCCCGGTACATGTACCCCATCCTACACCCAATGAGACGTAGAAAACGGCACTGAATGCTCTCCAGACGATCAATGTAGCACTGTTGGTGGGGTGACCATATAGAGCTGCAATATTCAAGTTTTGACCTCATCAAAGAAATGTACAGTGTGCGAAGCGCCTCTATACTCAGTCCACACCTGGAGGATCTCATGATGAATTCCTGGTGGGCTTAGAACAAATTTCGTCGATATGCCGTGAGAAACTCAGATCCGCACACAATACAACCCCCAGATCATGAATGCTGTCGCTTCTAGCGAGTGGCAGGTTGCTTAGGCAGCAATTATAATGCACAGGCCTTCTAGCTCTACTATATGTAACCACCACACACTTGTTAATGTTAAGCCTCATGCAGTTATCGATACACCAATCCTCGACCCGCCGAAGACATTGCTGAAGTCGAGAGTAGTCCTCACCCGAGCGAACAACTCTAAAAATCTTCAAGTCGTCAGCAAACAGGAGACAGTTGGAGTCAAGTACATCCACCACATCACTGACGAACAAGGAGAATAGAAGCGGCCTGAGATGAGAGCCCTGTGGCACTCCAGAGAGAGTAACAAATGGATCAGACAATGCATCCTTGAATTTAACTTTGAGAGATCTGCCGCTCAGATACAAGCTGAACCATCTGAGTAGACTGCCGCTGATCCCAAACCCCTCCAACTTTGCAATAAGATGTTCATGGCTAATGGTGTCAAACGCCTTCGAAAAGTCTAAGTATATGCAGTCGACCTGGTTTCCTGAAGCTAAAGTAGAGGTGACTAAATGTTGGAGGAGAGCTAGATTGGTGAGAGACGATCTCCCTGATACAAATCCGTGCTGTTCAGGGATTATCAGAGCTTGTAGGTGGAAAATAAGTTTGTCAATGAGAAGGCACTCAAAAACTTTGCCCAGAGCAGGTTGAATAACAATTGGCCGATAATTGGTGACCTCTCCCTTGGATGAAGATTTATGAATGGGCACGACATAGCCTTCTTTGAGTGCATTGGGGAAGACCCCGGCATGAAGACTGTTGTTAAAAAGTGCGGTTAGTGGAGGGGCAAGTAAAGTTGAGCAGTGTCTCGGGATAGATGCAGGTATGTCGTCAGGGTCAGTTCCCTTGAATTGGTTGAGTTCAGAAAGTTTCTTCTCAACGTTGGAAGTTTCAATCACGATTTAGGACAGGTTCATCTGATTTCCGAAGTTATAGTGAGAAGCTGAGGAGGAAGGAAGCTTGTAGACTGAGGAGAAGAAGGCAGCAAACAAGTTACAGATTTCATAAGGTGACTGTGATGAATTACCATTGTATGTAAAGGACGGTTCATTGACGGAGGATGACGTCATGCTCTTTATAAAGCCCCAGAAAGATTTAGGGTTTGAAGTAATGGTTGTAATGGCTGAGTTCACATGATTGATATAGTTATCATAACATTGGTTTGTAAGGATCTTACACTGGGACCGAACCGTAGAAACTTTAACTTTAAATTGATTTAAATCAATATAAAATCACTGCCTTTACTGTGACATATTAAAATAATGTATTGTAACTATACTGTCATAGGGATTACACCAAGACTATGTAATTAATTAATTAAAAGACAAGAAAACAATGTTTCAGGGAATTGATAAAAACTTTTTTCATCGAAAAATTAAAATTCAAAAAAATGTTTTAACTTATAGAAAACATTCCTATCAACCAGGTATTAAAGTATAAATGTCATACATTAATGTGTTTCTGATTAATAACGGTGTAAATTTGATGTACAGTGAAAACTAATTTAAACTCTGGTACATTTTTTGTTCCAACTAGTTTAAAAATTATTAAAACTTACAATACAATTTTAAAATGTATATGTCATAATATAGAATTAAATGAGGAAAATAATGGTGTAATTAGATTTTTTATAGGCCTCTTAGTTCCTTAGAAAACAACCTCAAACTCAGGTGCAAATAATTTCTGTACATTGTTGGAACTCCACGTAAAACTGCAAGTCCCTTATTAGCCCTGGCTATTGATAAATGGTGTTTTCTGAGCATAATTCAGTTAGTAATCAGACTACACAGGTCATCCACACTCATGTAATCATTTATATAACCTTAAAATATGCACAAACTTGTTTTGGCATCTCATATCTAAGAATCATATACCATGTGAGGAGTTGGTTAGTAACAAATTAATCATTATGTTTGTATGTCTTGTAATGTTAAAATAAAACTTTATTTTATGTTCTCAGAATGTACGGATTGTTCCAAACAGCATTTTATTTCGGTTACATGGCCCTGTTCTCTGCGGCCTTGGGCATCATGTGCGGGACTGTTGGCTATGTCGGCACATCCCTCTTCGTCCGCAAGATTTATTCAACAGTCAAAATTGATTGAACTACGACTATTAATGTTTAGGTAATAGGTTATTCAAGCTCTTAAATTAAGTATTTATTTATATGTAGCTGACATTGGAAAACCATATAGAAATGAAAGAAAATATTTCTTTCAAATTTAAGTGTCGGTCCACCCAGGGGGGAACCGAATTCAGAAAGACGTTTAAGGGAGGAAACTCCACAGTGGGGTCTGGGTATAGAGCCCCTCTCATGAGAACATGGGATGGGGGTCTGTGGATTTGGGATATTGATTTGATATGTGGAACAATTTGGTATTTTAAACTCAAAGCAATAGGACTTTCAAGCTTTCAATAAATCAAAATTACGTTTTGAATAGCATTTTAAACGATAATTTAAAAACTATACGCCTCACCATGAGATTTATAAGTAAGTACAATTATACAAATGTTTTATGGTTCAACAACTTGTAATACAAGAAGGTTGTATTATTATCTTAGTGGTATATTTTTACATACACCCATTTCAACCAAACTAACCGAGTTGAAATGTGAATTGTATGAACTGTAATCTAAATGCATCAAGAAGCACAGTAAATTAATGATAAGAGCATTGTAATTCTATTTCATAAAGGAACAAAGAAATAAAGTGTGAAGATTTCTTATAAAGCTTTATTGAAATACAAATAAATGTTTTAAACAGGCATGATATCGAACAGATTTGTTAGTCAATGAATCATAGACTTACACTCAGATGAAGCAAGGTGCAATAACTGTGTAATTTACTCAGAGGTACCAATACAAACAACATGATTCTGTAGGCGTACTGTAGTCTGTAGCAGACGACAGCGACGGCTCGCCACTGACGAAGTTATGCACATGACACATTGAGCTAATACTGTATTTATTATACAAATAAAATGGATAACATTTAGCTTTAACTAATGCTATTGCACTTCATTTTTTATTTTGGGGGAGGAAATTTCCCTCATTTTCTCCCCTGTGAGTTTGCGCCTAGGTCCACCTCATTCCTGCAGTCATTACCAAACTTTAGAAATATCTCAATCTAATACAGCCTGCTTGCTACTTTCCAAACAAAATAATTAGTCAACGGAACGTCAAACAAGTGTCATTCAAGTTTTGTGATCTTGGTCTTCGTTTGGTAAAAAAGGTGACCCATAACTTAATTATTTATGTTCAACCGTTAGCTGTTTCTAAGAATTGAAGAGAGGATTCTTAATGCCTGCAGGAATGCGAGTGGATCGACTCAATGACATCGTTTTGGAAATAGAGGATTACGCCTGCCTCTGCCTGAGCAACTATGTCTGGCAAAAATGATACCTAAGAAGACAAGTCCACCAACTTAATACTTTAATATGTATACTACAACAAAAACTGTATGTTCACTTCTGAAAATCTACGGCAAATAATTTTTATGCTGTAGCCACAGATCTGGGGGTTAGTGTTCATTTCCTAATGTTTGTGCCAAACTGATGGTTTTGTGTGTTTCAGATGTGAAATTTGGCCAGAAGTGGATTTTACATCACTTGTGGTTCACTCCTCTCTTTAAGTTCTGCTTTATTTAGAGTATAATTTGTACTAATTTCAGACACAAAATGTATAGTGAAAGTGATAAAATTAAATAGTGACAATTTGATCGTTTTATTGATGGTAAATTTGGACTGTCAAGCCTGGTAAGATGTACACTTCTGTATTTTTGTCAGCTGTGTATAATTTATGTAGTTTTGAGATGCATCGGTTCTTTTAGTTTTATAATTGCACAAATTATTTTGTAATGATCAGCATTAGACACAAAAGGGATTTCTTAAATAAATTTATTTCAACTTACAAAAACATTAGTGAACTTTGTTTTTCAATTGAATAAATTGAGTAAACAATTTTAACGTTTAAATACAACTGAAAATGCAAATTCTGAGAAGTAAACCAAGCTTTTACTTCGAAAATTAACTTTATTCTACTTATCTGTACAGTATTAAACAATTTTTATGAAATCAAAATATATTGATGAACGTTAATCATGTACGTTAATCATGAACAGTGTATGTACATAAATGACATGAAATTATAGGCTCAAAATTGACTAGTTGCAATCATAATCACATGTTGAATAATGTAATCTAAAATAACTGCTCTGATTATAATAATATTGAGGTCCATCTAATTTATATTTAGCTTTAAAGGAAACTGTTCACATACTTCTAAAAAGAAACTGAATAGGTTAAAAAAACCTGTCAATACCCACTGTGTGTATGGGTGGGCAGGTTGGTCAATACCACTGTGGTTCAATCTTGTTTAAGGCACTTCAATGAATATAAATTTAAATGTAAGGGTTGAACATGCTCATCACAGGTACTTTCAAATTTCTTGTTCCAGATGCTTCAACATGTCTTGATGGGTTTTAAAAAACGGGTTATATTAGTATATTTGCAATTTGATAATAATGTTGATGATACATATTATCATTATAATATGCCAACAATATATGATTATAAGTGTGTAATGATGAAAATATGCGACAAAATCTGTTCCCTTACAAAACTGACTGCCTTACAGTATGGCCGCCGGTATCCCAGTCATACATGAGGTGGCTGACATCATGACAGGGAAATTGGTAGTCTGCAGAAAATATATGCAAAAAAGTATAAATTTGCATTATTCAGGATGGAAATTAATTTATTTTAGACACCAGTGGACATAATTATTTTTTCTTGACAGTGTTTTAACTTATTCCAGTCGTGTAAATGTGGTAGGCTTATACTTAAACCGTTGTTAGTAAACACTTCTGAATGATTCCCCTTTCCAACGTGTAAATATAAAGTGTTTTATTTTAAAAGAGAACAATGTAACAGTTTATATTAACTGCTAACGACACATCAATTTATATTTTAAGCGGTATTTGGACATAATATTTAACTTTAAATTAATTATATCAATTTATGCACTAAATTGCCAAGACTCACTTTTTTACTGTCAGTTCTTGATCAATTATTGGCCTTGACCTATATTCTGTTTTAGCAGTTAGTTTTTTTTATCGTTTTTGTTTTTTCTTTGTAAATTTCTTTGCTCACTTGTTTAGATATATTACTGATGACTTGTTAATTGTACATTAGTGGAACCTGCATCCTTGTACATAGGCAATGTATGTGAAATTAGAATCATTGTTTTATATAATATTTTCTATCTTTAGAGAGTGTACATAGATAGAGTATAAGTGTAGCTGTGTTGCACCCCTCTGTGTGGTAGGGTGTCACAGTACTGGATGTATTTTAATAAAGACAATGGTTTAAAAAATCTATTGTAATTTAATATTATTTCCGCTCACAATTTACAATTACTTAGGGCAGCAGTGTATTTTAACAAGTTTCAATGCAACACATACCTGAAGTATTCCTTGTTCAAGGCTCCTATATAACAGATTGCCTCATTCTCATATGGTCTATACAAACTGAGTTGTGATGTCAGAGGGATACCTCCAACCACTGAGAAGGCAAAGTATGACTTACCTTATGCCTCCAATAGTTGAATAGTTAAAACTACAGTACCGGGAGACAGAGCGAAGACATAACAGTTACGGTAAGTCAATACAGTAAAATATAAAACATTATTTATTATAAACACATTTATCTGCACAAAAATAAACAATTTGTAATACACAATATAAATACATTTTAAGCTATATCATTTTCGTTCATATCAACTTCCATATCATTCCAGTAGTCTGTTGGCATTCAAAGAACATTAAAAATTCAGGACTTCTTTCCATACCTCGCTGTGTGTGCGTTTGAGATTGGATGACGGTAACACCACTTTTAAGCCGTTTCGTAACTCTGGAGTAGGAAACGTACAGCATACCATACATGAACTGCACTGAGCAGAATCACTCTTACGAATTTGAACTTTTGTCCTTAGCCCTTGTGTATGGCAACTGCGAATGCTGGACGTATGGAAAACTGATGGCGCTGCATTGTATTTCTGAGATGAAACTTGCTTTAGTCTGGAGTGATTCTCGGAATATGAAGAAATCTTCCGGAATTCTCTCTTGTGATGGTCTTGGCCATGATAATGTGGTTGCATAAATTCTATCACTATCTATCGAGTTCCATTGCACGTCTCTTCTGTAACATCCAGGTTTCGCAATAGCATTATGATAACAATCTTTTGAGATTTAGTTCACGAGGAGGTAAAACTTCGATGGAGTTGCAGAATTTGGACATAAATTTTAGCGTGGTGTCAGCCCGACTTTAATCAAAGCTCTTGTAACCCTTCTCATAACCGGGTAGCATATGGATATCATTGTTTAGATTTCCAATTTCTGCATTAAGTGGCGCAAGAAGGGCACAATCTTTCAAATCCTCGAATCGTCCGCTGGCAATTTGGGTGCCAAACGCTTCTTAAATAATATCTCCATTGAACCGGACGACTTTGCCACCTTGTATTTCTCCTTTTTCATTCAAAGGTCTTCTGCTCGCTTGATATTGTCTTCAATGGCCATTATCACCAAGAGATGCATGTGCGGTAAGCCACACTTGCTTTTGAAACTATTGCATATAAATACGCCATGCTTTTTATCGAAGATGTGATTTTGATGCGTGTCTCTAACTATCTGGTTACACACTTATGCACTTAAGCGATTTTTGCGCGTCTTGTGCCTTTAGTGGAAATTTTCCATTACCCAGGTCGATGTGGAGTGCTTCAGTGATTTCTGGCCACTCTGAATTGGTTGTTACAGTAATAAAGAAATCTGGGTGTCCAAAAACCACAAAAGATTGATTGCCATGGCATTTTTGAAGTTTTTGTTGTGCCATTGAGTTGATCCAACAAACGTAGGTGGTAGGATGATTTTCTGACCAACGGTGGTGCCTTTTTCATTGGCTAACTGATTGAGCATTGCATCAATGCCTTTATAGCTGTACCTTCAGCTTTTTCTGTTGCTCAAGCAAAATGGAGTTGATTAGCTTGCGTTTGACACAAATAATTATATCGATGATGTACTGTTGAAATAAGCGGCAACCAAAATGTAGTGTATTGAATTCAATTGGTCGATTGTATGTCGTTCCCTCGGATTGCAGTGGTCTTACGAATTCCGGTAGGAAAGATAAGCGGCTCATCACAAATTCCAATCTTGAGAACTTGGTGTGACGGTTGAAAGCAGTTGTTGGTGATGTTGGTCAAAAAGCCCAAATCACCTTATGGGTAAAAGAGTGGATATGTGAATGGCTCAATGCGGTTGTCTCTATTGCACATGGTCACCGGTTGCTTTTTTCGTCTTTACCTCGCAAACAATTTCTGGGTAGGTCTGGTCGGTGTTGAGCGTGATCAAGGCTGAACTTTGTTTTATGTAGCTACGTTGTTGTGGTTTGGGTTGAGGCTGGCTGGTGGTGCGAGAACCAAATTGACTTGTGGTGGCTGAATACCTTGAGCGGTGGCTCAAGCGTTTTCTTCTACTATGACTTTGCGCATTATGACATTACCTGTGCAAACGGATTTGGTCTCGTAAGATTCCTTCCAGTAGCTGTATAAGTTCAAGGTTTATATTGGTGTTGGCAGCAATTTGTTCGCCAATTGCGTCATTAGGGTCTTGAAAGAACAGTTGCCTGTTGCACGGTCTTTCGTAGTATTCTTGCACATCTTGCGTCGGCCGAACAGTGATATTCATTTGATGATATATCTGGCCCAACGGAAAAACAGTAGATGTCTCTGGTGTGCTTCGTCTTGAATGATGCAAAAGTGAAGATGGCGTCAAGCTGTCGTATACCAGCTGCTAAGTGTTTTAAAAGTCTAAGTTGGCGGGTGAACAACAGAGGGAGATCATTCGGGAATCTTGTTGGCTTATATTAGTATTTTCTGTGAAGACAGCAATCACCGAATGAATTTCTGTCGATTCTGCTCAGCATTCGCTCTTCGGGGGGAAAAGATGGCTCCACAGTGCATGCATTTAAGAGTTCCAATTATAGTGAATATTCAAAATCTGCTAACATGGGGACTTTATAGTATTATGGTAAATGTCGGGCAGCGCCGCATTGTCGCTCTTGTTAAATACGTGCAACCATTTCTTCATCATTTAGCTGGGTCATAAGATCTGAAATTATTTCTCTACCGCTAGACTTCGATGTGCAGCTTTGCTGTGGTTCTGTGATGCTCAGAGTTACAGGTTGGTTGAGTTGAATTCTGCAAACTGAAAGATAGCATCCATATCTTCCAGAGGATCGTTTGTTGTTGCCCTTCCTTGGAGGTTATTGATAAAAATTTGTTTCGGAGGTCTTCATTTCTAGGTTTTCAATATATATAATGTAATATTGTACATAATGTAATAATTTTAAAAAAAATAAAATTGTTTTCAATAATGTATAGTCCGGGTAAACAATGCTGATTTTATAAGGGTGAAACTTATTCTGTAAAATGCAAAATAAATAAAATTATACTGGTAAGTAACTATAGCAATACACAAAAAAAACACGATACCTAAAAAAGAAGACGGTATTTATTACGCGCATCTCCCATGACGACACATGTGCTAAATGGCAAAAATAAACATAAAAATACTCTTCCAATTTCCGTAATTACAATTCCAGCTTATCAAATATAATTATAAAAATGATAAATAACTAGCTTACTATTTAGCTGAATGCTTCTATGCAATTGGTAAATTTAGTCACCAGTATTTAATAGAATAAACAAATCAGCTGATTTCACTGTTTGAGACCGGTGCCAATCGATTTCTTCTGGTCAAAAAACCCAAAACAAACAAAAATATATAAAAATTTAAAATTCTGGAAGCCAAAAAAGGTTTGTCCTAACGTAGCTTGTTTTAGATAATAAGATATTACAAACCATTACTGTATTGTTTACAAAAATATTTTAGAATTATTAAAATTCTGGTATTTTATAATAATGTAAAGAAGCAAATTATCTTTTTCCATGTGTTGCTGAGTTATACTTACTTAGTAACTACTAAAAAGTATCATTATTAAAATCAGTCATATGAATTCACAACAAAACCATATTCAAAATTAAACAACATAGACTTAAGTGTCATCAACCATTGTTGCAGTTTGTTTTGTTTACAGCAGTCAAGGTAGAAAAAACAGCTGAGGCCTCCTTATGACCTAAATGCTATTTGCGTGATATGGGTGCGTGCTTTTATGAGGTGTCTGTAAGATCAAACAAGGTTCAACATTCCTTTTTATAATTTTGGCAAATCAAGTCCAATTTTGTTAAATGGTTCTTGACAAAATCACTGCTTAACTATTGTTTTATTCTACCATTTTTAGTTCAGTTTTGTTGTACAACCAATAGGATATAAAACAAAGGAAAACTAAGACTGGAAAACTGCAAATTACTATTAGTGCTTCAAGGTTCCAGCTAGTAGACGTTTTGTGTTGAAAAATGTTTACAGAGCAGGACTGTAAAATGTTATGACAATAAACATAATGCTGCAGAGAAAATCAATAATTTTACCTTCATTGAGACCTTTACCATCTTTGTCCTGTTTTGAAGGGGATGAAAAAAAAACTTCATCATAATTGGTTTAACTGCTTCAGTTCCCTAGGTGTAATGATAAGCCTCTTCCACCTTCCGCTGTCCATCTATGTAAAAAACTTACGAGGATAGAATCTTTGTGTTCTGTGATATTATGTCCACTAACTTAATAAAAACAAACAAGGAAAGTGAAATAGAACACTTTACTTTTAAATTTTAACATTTATTGTACAAAATTTCGGTTATAACATTCTTATCAAAACAGGCTCACAGCAATTATTTAAGAGTGATGAAGTGCCACTTGTCCACTGAAAAATAAATAAAATATAAAGTAGAAAGGAAACATTTTCTGCAATTCTTTTATGATAAATTGGTTGCTTGTCTGGGCAGAACCATTTGGTTTTGAAACATTTTATAATATTAGATAATATTTTTTATAGAAAAAAAATCATCAAATGAAAAGGTAACAAAATGATACCTAACCCTCTTAACCAAACCAAGTAAGCAGGATCGTGACAGAAGTAAATTTGATCTATTTGGCTTGGATTTATTAAGCCTCTGAACCCTGCAATATTAATACAACGTTCTTACCTTGGCAATACAAATTGAATTCCTAATCCAAACTAAGAACACTATTCATAATTACTAGCAATCCATGTTACAAAATAAATCCCACATAAATCTTACTTTCATCAAAAAATCAAGGTGACAGCAGTATTTAATCTATTTGGCTTAGATTTATTAAGCCTTTTTCCCTGTTAAAGTTAATGGTAAGTAATGTATATTTACCAAGGTTTTTAAGATGAGGAGCCCTAAAAGAGGTGAGAATGGATTTAAAATACTAAAACCCCTGTGGAAAATGCTGTCTTAAAGCAAGAAGAACCTTTATACCTTTTCACACTTAAGTTTTCCTAAATGTATTTGGATGCATTTAATAACATAGTTAATGGTGAGAAAAAAATAGCTTAAACAGGGCAGCCACTCAACTGAAAATGTGTTAAGCTGTGGATTATAAAGAACTAAATGTGAAAACTCCAATGTCTGCCGTCTGGTAATAAGTATGATCACCTAATATGAATAGAAACATAAATCTTTGTCCTAATCTTAGGAAGAGTTGAGAAGTTGAGAGTAAATTGTTTTCCAGTATTTTATTTTTAGAACAGGTAATCTACACTAATTTACTAATATGGATAAAAATGATACTAAGACCAGTGGAATTGTCACTGCTCTTTCTGATCATGATGGGCAGATCTTGGAGATAAAAAACTCACTGAATAATATATATAATCAAAATTTAAGTTACACTGGAAGAAAGTTTTCTAATGAAAACATTAAATTATTTATATCCTTATTAGAGAAAGAAGAATGGGAATCAGTTTTTTTCTCCCCAGTTGAAGAGAAATATAACTGTTTTGATAACTTATTTAAGTTTTATTTCAACTTATCATTTCCTGTTGTTCAAAAGAAGACTAAAAATCTCACAAAAACCTGGATAACCGAAGAACTAAAAAAAGATAAAAACAGCATTATAAGTTTTAGTAATTTGGCAAAGCAAAGTAATTCTCTTTTTTTAAAAAGATGAATTAAAAATGAAATATTCTGTGTATAAATCTAAGTTAGTAAAAACAAAAAAAGCATATTATGATGAAAATATTAAAGAATCTGAAAATATTAGTAAAACATCTTGGGAAATAATAAATAAGGAAACAAAGAAAATTACTGGTAAAGCAGAAAAGAACTTAATTTTACAAGCTGATAATAAAATAATTTCCCATCCTTATGAAATTAGCAATAGTTTTAATAATTATTTTGTTAGCACAATTGAAAGCATGTTGCAGGAATTACCATCAAAACAAAATAATTTTAAAACAAAAGGATTTTCAAAACAAACCTCAAATTTTAGATGCTCTCCTATTGGTGAAAAAGAACTGTTAGACATTTTTAAGACCCTAAAAAATAAGTGGTCATGTGGTTATGATGAGGTTCCAACTACAACATTAAAATTGGCTAGAATACCATTAATTAAACCGCTGTTACACTTAGTAAATTCTTCTTTTATCTCTGGTATATTCCCTAGTAAACTGAAAATATAAAGGTTATACCAATATTTAAAAAAGGGGACCAAACTGATATTCAAAATTATCGCCCAGTTTCGATTCTCCCATCAATGTCAAAAATTTTTGAAAAAGCAATGTACATTAGGCTTACCGAACATTTAGAAAAATATAAAATTTTTGATGAGGAACAACACGGTTTCCGCAAAAATAGATCAACACTCACAGCCCTTGTAAGTTTTACTGACTCCCTAATTGAATCCATAGACAAAAAAAATAAAGTTGCAGGAATATTTATGGATCTATCTAAAGCTTTCGATAGCATCTCACACAGTAAATTAATTAAAAAATTGCAAGAAATCGGAATAAAAAATAACTATTTGAATTGGTTTGAATCATACTTATCAAATAGAAAGCAATATGTTGAGATTGCTAAAACTCAGAATAACAGGATATCTAAATTTAAATCTAAATTACAAACAATTCAATATGGAGTTCCCCAAAGGTCAATTTTAGGGCCTCTATTATTTATATGTTACATCCAAAATATGCCCAGTTGTCTGAGTCAGTTTGACGGAATTAAAAATGAATTGTGTCTTTACGCAGATGACTCAAATCTCATTATGTCAGCAAAAACCAGCTTAGATTTAGAATTAGCCTCTTTCACTGAACTATCTGGAATTCAAAATTTTTTTATAGATAATGGTCTTATTTTAAATATGAAAAAAACTAACTTTATTTCATTTGGAACAAAACAAAATAGAAACATCCATGAATTTCAAATTTGTATCGATAATGAGTTTGTAAATGAAGCAGAAAAAATCAAATTTTTAGGTCTGTATGTGGATAAACATCTCACCTGGGATTCACATGTTGACCAAATAATCAATAAAATTAACTCAGGTATCTATGCTCTAAAACGATTATCTTCTCTCTGTAGTTTATCAGTGCTTCGAACTGTATTTTACGCTCTTATTCAATCTCATATATCCTATGGGATACCTGTCTATGGAGGGACCTCAAATCAAAATTTAAATAAAATTCTCAAACTTAAAAAAAAAGCTTTAAGAACAATCTTGCGATTAAAAAGTGATGATTCGGTTAAGGAACATTTTACCAAATTAAGAATATTGACAGTTCATAGCCAATATATTTTTGATACAGTCACTTATATAAAAAATCACAAACGTAATTTAAAAACTTTGAATGAGGTTCACTCTTATAACACCAGAAACAAAGCTACCATAATTTTACCTCATCATAACCTAGAAAAGTTTAAGAGAAGCACCACTTATTCTGGAATAAAATTTTTTAACTATATTCCCAAAATAATAAGAGAAGTAGATGATCTAAAAACGTCTAAACTATTGCTTAAAAACTTTTTGTTGCAGAATGCATTTTATTCACTGGAAGAATTTTATTCATTAGGACCACATTTTTAATGATACTTTTTACTTAGGCCTAGTGTCTTATGTCAAGACAAGGAATATTAGTGATATATTTTAATTAGTATAAATGCATAATGGCACTATTCCATGTACAATTATTGTATAAAAGCGAATAAAGAAATTTTGACTTTGACACTGGTATCATGGTACTTTTAGTCTATTTGCAAATCACCAGGTTGTAAGAAATATTTGTAATAAAATATTGTGTATTTTAAAGTTGATTACTTTTTACATTTTTATTTGATTAACTGTATTATTATCCTATTACACCATTGACTAGGAATTTGGTCATCTAATAAGTTTTTATTTTTCACTTTAGTATGATAAAAATTCAGTTAATACAAACACACATATAAAGAGGGAATAACAATTGTAAATGGTTATATTATTCACAGTGACCACAACAAGTTTTCAAGTACACCAAACTATATTATATATTATAACTGAAATTTACCGGGAGTTCAAAAAGTCTGGAACCCCTTAATATTTATTTTTCTATACAATATTTAATAAACTCAGAACAATGAGATTCTAGGATTACGTCCTCACTGTGGTTACTGACTATTTGGCCATCTTAACTGTCGTTTTTCACTTTGGGACTGTGGATGAAGTCTAAAAAATCTTAAACGTAAGCATAGGTCGAGTTATATCTCAATTTAAAGGTAATTATTAGAGGAACACATTGCCACAACCCATACTGAAAAAGGGCAATTCGTTAGGAAATAGCAGCCCTCTCAAGTTACAATGAGGCCAAATAATAATATTTTAGAGGCTGTTATTTCCAAAAGAACATGCCTTTTTCAATCGGGGTTGCGGCAATGTGTTTCTCTAACAAAAACACAGTTAAAATGACCAAAATGTCAGTAACTATAGTGAATGTGACGAATCCTGCGTTGATTAATAAAATAAATATTAAGAGGATTCCAGACTTTTTGAACACCCGGTATAGTTTTAAATGCAGAAAAGTTAAAGTTCTTCTGATTATAGTGTGGGTCCCACAGAGAAAGGAGTAAAAGAGGTTGTGTATATTAGTGTGCTGAGTGCGTCGAGTAGTCAATTCTCTAGTTCGCCGTGCCGTGTCAAATCATCCTCAGTCCTCTCTCCTATCCCCTCCAAACCCTTTTCTTCATTCTCTACCCCCTCCTATTTCATATTTACTTTAAAAATTAAAAATAGACTCTGATGGAGGGGACAAGACAATTTCTGCCCCTCTGTAACTACTTACGTCCTCTCTTCAGCAACATGCGTTTTCATATACCAGCGCTATCTACTGGCCTTAATTCTAACTGCCATTGAGGCATTTGCTGTAAGAAAACTTACATGAAAAGGTCATGTACATGTTAGAGATTAGGTTATGTACATGTTAGAGATTAGGTTATGTACATGTTAGAGATTAGGCTATGTTCATGTTAGAGATTAGGTTATGTACATGTTAGAGATTAGGTTATGTACATATATTAGAGATTTACTAAGCATTTAAGAGATTTACTTTTAGTAATTACACTAACCTGATGGATCAAGAGCCTTCCCAGCCCTCAGGACTGGCTCCTTGTTGAGGACAGCGTCGGCCGAAGGTTGGTCCACCTTGAAGGGACTGTCCGCCACAGTGGTGTTTGCGCTGTACGGCAATATACACAATGAACATATCATATAATGTGTTCAGTAAGTCATCAGTTTAGAGGGCAATAGGGTTCTATGAAATATGATGGATGGGACATCAGAAAAATTAAATGAGAAATACACAAATACTAAACTGTGAGTGAGTTTTTTTTTTTGGTCAGGCCCCTAGTCCCGAGGTGGGCAAGTCAAGAGTTTACTGTATCTATTTCTGTACAAATTTCATTCTTATGATCTAGGAAGTAATAAAATAACATACCAGTAATACAGCATTGAATAAATTTCATGAAAACTAACTAATCTTATTGGACAACCAGTGAGGATTCTTACTCACTTTTAATAATTTTCCAAGAAATAGGAGAAACAGGGTTTTTTGTTTATAAGTCTACATTAAAAAAGATACAAATATAAAACACAATTAATAATAACAACAATATCAATAAATGGTTCCAAAGAATTGGCACAAAATTTCCCCCATATTAAACACTAAAAAATCAAAACTTAGAAAGTTACCAGTTTGATTCCCAAATATGTTTTTTTGCCATAGCTCAAAACTAGTCAAGTTAGAGACATGCGACTTTTATTAAAATATTTTAAATTGTAATTCATATCTTTTCTCAAAGTTTAATCAAAATCGTTAAAGCCGTTTTTGAGAAAATTCCATTTTTGTATGGTTTTGCCCATACAAATTTAAAAATATAAAATTAAAAAAAAAGTGAAAAATTGGTCTGTAGATATTGGCTAAACACACCTACATAAGACAAAAAAAACTTTTTTTAAACCACTGTTTTTGGGTTCAGGGATCCTAAAATGGAATTTTAAACCAACTTGTAAAGAAACATTTTTTGGACGATCACAATACTTTTTCTATGCTAATGCATATGGGAGAAAGTAAAAATGTTAATGTTGACTTAGTAACATTTGAAAGATAAGTTCAAAGTGGAGAAATGACACTCATGAATGGGCCATAGGATGGGACCACCCATTGTTGGTATATAAATCAATTTCGTAACACATTCTCAGATCAACTCCCTGAGCTAAGCTAGACAGCAAGTTTAAAAATAAAACTTAACATCTTAGTTATTAGTCTTGCTTGATCATAGCATTTAAATTAATAAAATCAAATAAGCTATAACTTATTTACTTATAAAAATAATACTGTAAACGACAAATATTTTTTTATACAACATCAACTCTTCAAGTCAAATTTAGGAAGATTATTACTTTTTAATATAGACACCCATTAAATAACTCACCAAGCTAGTTCCCCGGCATCAATCTTTTTGCTGACTAGATCTTTCCAGTGTTTGTGGACATCATGAATGACTTTCAGAGCATACTCTTTGTTCTTTGCTTCACCATTGAAGGCAAACTGGTTTTCAGGTTTGCCATCAGGGATTTTGTAAATACGGAACCACTCCAAGGTAGCTTTCATCAAGCCAGGAAAATATTTCTCAATATCGCCAACATCTAAAAATAATAACATAAAATAATTTTTAATATTAAAACTATATTTATTCAATTTCATAACTAAACAAAAACTTAGGAGTAGTTAAAAGGATGAAAGAATATCACAATTAAAATGCCTTTAGCATCTTTCAATTGGTAATAGTTAATAATCTTTAAAGTTTTATTAAAAAATTGTCATAAATTAATAAAAACTCTTATCCAAATAATTCAAAAGAATAAAAAGTTGTATTGATATATAATTTTATATGGGCCAATTCTAGAATGTAATTTTTTGAGCACTGTGTTTTAAAGCATGAATTTACAAGTTTAGAGACATTGACATGATTACAGATCTTCCTTCCTAACAATCAACTTCATTTTTAAGATCCAGAGTACTATATTACTTGTAGACTTTTTTCTTAGGGGAAGGGAAAATAAACAGCCTGGCAAAAACAGCTGGTCTTTAATCATCAAGAGTTTATTCTCTACAAATATTCTACTATAAAAAAGATTTTCAGCCAAAATATCGACAAGGCCCCAGTTCTATATAATTACCCAGTATTTTATACCCCAGTATTATGAATAGGAGTAACTATATACGTATTAAATAATCTAATCAGCTTTTAAGAGACAGTTTACATTAACGAAAAAAATAAAAAAATCCGGCAAAAAACAAAGCCAGGTGGAAAATGCGGCAGGTGTATATAAATAGAATGCAAAAATAGAGTCAAAACAAAAGAAGTGCTGAGGAGAGTAGGTGAAGGGTTAGGAATTGCTATCTAATGCACTAAAAATGTAGCCTGTTCACGTACAGTGATAATCACCCACCTGCCCACCCACACACACGTACAGTGGTACTCAGGTACTGCTGCGAGTACGCAGCTAAGGGGGACAAGGGTCAATATTTTGGCTGAAAATCTTTTTTATAGTAGATACATAGCTAAGAAACAAGAATATAAACGTTTTATTTAAAAATACAAAAATGAGGAAAAACAGAACAATATTTTTTCTTAAAACATAGCAATGAGGGTACTCAAATTATGCGGAATGTTGTCTTGATTGCGAATATGACAAAGTCTTTGCAATCAAACCAATATTTTCTATATATATAAGTAGTGTTAGTGTAGGAAATGTGCCGATTTCAGTAAGGTTACGTTCTGTTAAGATAGGGCTAGGTTGGGTATTGATAGGTTATATTATATTAGACTTGATTAGGTTGATGTTGAATTTGGTTAGGTCATGTTAGGTTTGGTTTGGTTAAGTTAGGTTATGTTAGGTTGGGTAAACCTATGAACTTTGATGGGTTTTAACAAACTATGCTGAAAACCAATTAATAATGACTAATCCTAAAATAACGTAAATAAACCTAACAACTCAAATCTAAGTTATCAATACCCAACTTAGCCCTGAACGTAAACTTACTGAAATCAGCACATTTCCGGTGCTATTTAAGTAATAATTTGATTTAGTTATAACTAAAAACTGGGCTTTCCCATTTAGATGATAGTAAATCACTGACCACTAAATACACAGTGAATTTAACCTAACCTATATTTGATTTAATTTAAAAGTTTGAAACTGAAAATTTGTAAAATGTTGTAATTTGCCATTAGTTAATTTACTTTTAAAGGTAAGCATGCTTCTTGATTACCTACCAGAGTAACCGAGGTTAAAATTGTAAGGAATTTTATGTCAAAATAATCATTTTATGCTATTATGAAATAATAATACGCTAACACAAATACGATTCTTAATTTACAAAAAAATTAATGATCCTTCGTAACAAAATATGTGAGGTTAATACGAAGTAAATTTTATTTCAGGATTTTTCTAAATTCTTAGTTTGCATTTTGCCATTATAATAAATAAATACTAATTTGTTGTTAGGTTAAAAGTTTTGCTGCAGGAATCTTACAGATGAACAAAAATAAATTTGAACTAAATTAACAATACAAGCATACTATTTTACTTACCATTAATTTTTTTCAGCTAAAGGATCTTTTGCATCAATAGCAAATATTTTTCCAGTCCGTCTCTCCTAAAACAGTTTTAATGTAAACTTTACTTTGGGACATATCTTTAAATTTGCCAACAATTACTTGTTTGGGAATAAACAGTTCAGTGATATTAATATAAAATAATGTAGTACATGCATGATATTCCTCCTAGTCTGTTTGAAGACACACTATTTTTGAATATGAGAGAATAGTATGTGTTTATTATAATTTTTCACAGCTTCTACTTAAACTGCCACTTAGCTGAGTGACACATATTGTAATTAATTCATTCTATGGCCACTAAACATTTTGTCATGTTACATGCTACAAATAAAACATATTCTCGTGTTTGTAGCATCAATATTACTTTAGAAACTCCAGACAATAAAAGTAGGAAGTTGTAGGGCCCATTGTAAACTGTAATGCTGTTTACAAACTGCTGATTTCTAAGATTAATTTCACTAAAGTTAAATATGTTAAATTTAGTATCCATAAATAACTCATTTAAACATTTTCAATAAGATTCTTTTATAATGGTTCCAATCATACAATGGTTTTACAGTTTTTCATCAGATCCAATCAATTTTTCCAGGTAATCACAAAGGTAAATATTCATATTTAGCTTAAAAAAATTAAAAAACAAACAAATGTGTTAGATAAAGTAAGAATACTTGTAACAATTCTCAATACTCCAGTAAAATTATTTATTTTTGCGAGGCCTTTCGCCTTAACATCAAGAAGAAATTTGTTAGATATTTAAAAAAAATTATCATTTTGCCTGTTTTGAGTTAGCTTGCAGTAAAATACATTTTTACCAAACCTTCACTAATAATGGACTGACAATAAAAGTTAAGGTAATACCGTATATACTCAAATCTAAGCCGCACTATTTTGACCGCAATTTGACCGCAAAAACAAGGGTGCGGCTTAGATTCGCGTGCGGCTTACATTCGCCCAATTAGAGTTGAAATGCCAAGTGGTGCTAAAAGCATTTCTGAGGGCAAAAACCAATTATTTAAACTTTTGGGCTGTGAAATGGAGGGTCTATGCAGTGTTTTCTCAGACAGCTGCACAGTCACTAGTTAATTTATACAGTCGGTCAGTCAGGTGCAGTGGTGAGATAAGGATCACGGAGGGGAGGGGAAGGGGGTGTGTGATGGGGAGAGGCTTCAAACAGGTTTGCAGGGGGGAGGGGAAGGGAGATTGATGGGAGGAAGCAACATTGCGATAACTCAGTTTTTGTGCTAGGTGAGGGACACATTCTCTTTCCCACTTCCTTTCATAACATTCTGTTATCCTGTCTTCTCCTTTCAACCTCTGTCCTTCTAGGACAAAATATGCGTCTTCAATACTTTTGAGTTTTGACTCACTCACTAGTTCCAACAGCTGTGAACTATCGGCTCACTAACAATGAAACACGTGTGAAATCACAACAATTTTATTTTATTTGAACAAATAAAAACAAAGGGTACATCAATAACAATGACTAAAATAATATTAAAACTGACAATATTAAACAAAATGTTCATAATTGTACATAGGAATAGGCTATAATAATAGTTTAGTAATGAGCAACATTTTTAGTAATGTCTGGCACAGATTAGGTAATATTTCAACTGATAAACTAATTAATGAAATTTCTATAAACTATTAGATGCATTTCAGTTTTAAATCAATCATGAATTATTTAAATAACAAACCATCTTGAGAATATAAAAAAAATCACAATTATAACACCCGAAGGAAAGATGAACTAGTTAAAGAGCATTAAAGAGCAGTAAATTTATAATGTAGGCCTAATAATTGAACAATTTTATACTGTTTTTGGGAAAAAGGGGTTTTTAAGACACTATTCATGTATGGATGTACTTGCAAGATTAGCAAGCTTCTCAAAAGCAATATTGAATAAAGATCTTTTGATTTGATTTATTGAGAAAAGTAAAACATCATGAAATACTAATTAACACAGGAACATGGGCAATAATAAAGTAACATTCAATGAATAATAGCCTAAAGATCTCAAATTGCATCTAAGTAACTTTGATAACCTACAATTAAACCCGCTTAAGTAACTTAGGTAACTTACAATTAAACCCACTTAAGTAACTTAGGTAACTTATAATTAAACCCGCTTAGTCACTGTCAGAGTCCATCACAAATCCTGTGAAGCATTGCAGTGGACGTTTGATGCCAGATGTTGAGGCTACTCCAGATGTTGAGGCTACTGGTTCTGACGGTTGACCTTCCTCACTACTACTTGCAGGATCCTTGTCATTACCGTCTGTGTCTGACTCTGTTCCTGATGAAGAACTGGATTCATCTTGGCTTGGAGAATAATCTTCATCTGCGTCATCGTCGTCTTCGTACAGCAGATTATCTTCCGACCCATCTAAGGAGTTTGAGATGGAGCACTTTTTGAATGACTTGCGTACCATCTCTTCTGGGATGCTATTCCAGGCTCTTAAAACCCAATTGGTAATTTCAACGAGAGGAGCTTTCTTGACTTTTCCCGTTCTAGTCACATTGTCAAGGTTGTTCTCCAACCACTCGCAGTACAGTTTTCTGATTTTGTCCTTGAAGGGTTTGTTGAGACACACATCCAGTGGTTGCAGTATGCTTGTCATACCTCCTGGTATGACAACTTGGCAGCATTTATGGCGCTTCATTTGATCTTTTAAATCATCCGTCAAATGGCCACGGAATGCGTCAAGAACAAGAAAATTGTTGAGGTTCAAATTGGCCCCGGGTCTCTTCATCCAAATGCATCTAAACCAGTCATCATTAATTCTTCTGTCATCCATCCCTTTTCCTGTACTCTAATTTCAACTCCTTGGGGAAAGATGACATTTTTTGGCATGCGCTTCCTTTTGAAAATTATCATAGGCGGCAATTTCTTGCCATCAGCTGTACAGGATAACATAACAGTGATTCTCATCTTTTCATAACCACAGGTTTTCAAACTTACACTTTTGGCACCTTTTTTATCAACTGTGTAGTTCATTGGCATGTCAAAAAACACTGGGGTTTGGTCGCAATTTCCCATTTGACCTGGTAGAAAGTTTTTGCTCCGTCTTAGGTTGATAACATACCTCTGAAATTCAACGAGCTTATCTTCAAAATCGTTCGGCAGTTTCGAGGCAATGTGAGTCCTCCTTCTCAGACTTAGGCCATTTCTTCTTAAAAATCTAACACACCAACCTTCAGAAGCCTTGAATGATGTCCTGGGAATGTTCAGTTCTCTTGCTGTTTTATTGGCCTTCAGCCTGATCATGCTATACGTAACACCTAGGCCTTTGTTACGTTGTTCTTTCACATATTCAAGAACTTGGTTTTCCATTTCAACATACCTTCCGCGTTTGGGGCCTGTCATAGCTTTCTTCGTACTTTTCATTTTGAAAATTTTCAATCTGTCTTTCTTCCAACGTCTAACATTAGTCTCATCTACTGTTAGATTGGCGCATTGCTGCTCTGTTTCCATTTTCGTCTGCATAACGAATTACTTTCCTTTTGAAAGAAGCCATGTAATGGCATCTTTGACTAGCCATAGTTTGGTGTTCACTACATTCACTACTTACTAACTAAATACGGTAACACTTTCACTAATCACTACTTACTAATTAAATAATACTTTGACTAAATAATTTCAATTAGGTTAAGTCAGCATAGCAATAGGCTAGTTCACAATAAACCAAACAACAACAGTGACTTTTGTTTTGAGTTTTTATTTGTTTCTCCTTTCATCTGTCATTTGCCGGCTGTAGTAGCTTGCCAACCTCAAATAATTGTTTGCCCTTTTTGAGGGTAATTTTAGAGTTAGAGGGTATTTTCTAAGACAACAATATTCATGTTTAGCCGGTAAAAATATAATTACAGTAATGATAAGTTATTCTTTTGATATGGTTTTAAGATTTGAAGCTAAAAACCAATGTCTCTATCATAAAATAACAATAGGTAGATAGCCAAAAGGGTAATTTTTAGATTTTGGTTGGCAGCACTATCCAAAAGATGAGAATAATTGGCTTGAAAGACAGTGGGGAGAAATGTAGAAGGGTGGGAAGGGGAAGTGGTTTGTTTTGCAATAGAAGTGGGTGACGTCAAAATGAGGTCACCAATCAGGGATAGGAGGGGCGGGGCTTAGCGGTATTTGTTTTCTTCCACTTGTCATCTTGTTCTTTGTCCTACATGAGCTTGTTCTGTACAAGATAAGGTTTGTGGCTCTACAGAGAAGCTTCTGTGGGTAGAGCACATGAACAGGTGATTGTTAAACACAGTGTAGGACTGTATCGGTCTCTCTCACTTCCTTTCCTTCTTGAAGCAGTTTAGCCTCAGTGTCCAGTTAACACTTGCCGTATCCAGTCGCTTTACTGGGTAGATACTTTGCCTATGAATTATGGAATACTCTTGTGTAAAACTAGTTTTGGGACAAATGGGTATAAATAAAACAAGTTTATTACTAGTTTTTATTTAAATACATCATGTAACTAAGTAACTTATACCAATACTTCATTTGTAAATACACTTTACATGACTTTCGTCAATTAATAGAGCTCATTTTGTGATCGCTAGATTGCCGTTTTTCCTGGATAATATTGCCCGGTAAACTGGGTGCGGCTTAGATTCGAGTGTGGCCTTTTTTACCTAATTTTCAATCAAAAACAAGGGGTGCGGCTTAGATTCGCGTGCGGCTTAGATTCGAGTATATACGGTAATTGTTTTGTAATAAAACTAACATTTATTGTATTTGTGTAAACTTGACGAACCTAAACAGTTTACAAGATATTTTGATTTTATAAAGTTAACAAAATAAGATATTGATTTTAAAGTCACATTTTTCTAGTTTAGCATTGCAAGACATGAAATGGTTTCATCTGAAAGTGTTTGATTCAAGTTAAAATTGCACCACAAGAGAATTTCGAAGAAGTTCATTTGTGGCAATAAATATTTGTCCAGGAATAATCATACAAACAATTATAATTGGATAGAAAATGAACTTCTACTTGCTTTTCTGGCGCATTATCTCATAAAATAGACATGTCAGTTTATAACCCACCTACCTACCCATACAGTGCGGTGGTATAGGACTTAGAGTAACAAGGAAATAGTAGAATGATTGACACACATTCTGACTTGAGAAACTGAGACCCATCCCCCCACCAAAGCTGGTAAGCGTGCCAACCGGGGGGATGGCTCAAAACAAGTCGAGCGATGGGATCACGGGTGGCAGTTGGAGGGTCAAAATAACACTCGGCAGCTGAGCAAAACTAGTTTATTACCAAAAAATCAAAATAAGCAAAACTTGGCAGGCAGAAGGCCAAAACAAAATTAGGCAGAAGGCCACAATATAAATTTTCACTTAAATAAATAACAACACACTAAAATTACCAAGATACTACACAATTATAACAAACGCTATAAATACCACAAACTCTACAAATACCAAAATTTAACAATTAATCAACTACAGGGTGTATGGCCTATCTGCAGTTTAGCCTGAGACACCCCAAAACGTAAGAAAATATTAAGCCCCAAATAAACGTGAAAATTTAGAAAACTTTTGGATCACAACACTTAAAACCGGCAATTCAGCCCACATCCCATGATTCCACCGGGCCAGGGAGTAAGCCGGAATCCCTGGGCAGCTCCGAATTAAAATTAAGCAAAGCACAATAATCCCCTTTTGGTGAAAGTTTAAAAAAATTAAACAATTTAAAAAAAATATAACACGGTACCGTTCTATTATCCCCTGACATCAATAATACACTACACGAAAAATATAAATAACAATCACTAGGCCTAAACATAATAATCAACAATAACATAACTTAACCATAGAGACCTAACAAAATATAAAATCTAAAAAATATAACAATAAAATAAACTAATTAAATAAATAACAATAAATATCAACGTTTTCTTTTCTTTTTTTTTTTCTTTTCTTAAATTTCAATATAATTATATATCCCTAGCAATGTCCCCATGGCTGTTTTGTCACTTTCAGTCTTTAGGCCTAGGCCTCAATAAAATAGCTCCACCACCATTCGTCTTTTTTTTCTTATATTTCACTGCCCTTTTCTTTTTTTATTTTTCTTTTTATAAAATACATCATCAAAACCCCCAGCTCAGCCGCCGGGAAATAAAATGGAATACACTGACCTGAGGACAGGAGACTTATACCACAAGGATGTAGAGCGGGTAGCGGGCGCCTCCAGGCTCCAACATGGTCCTCAGGCCAGGCTAGCAGTGCAGATGGTAGACAATCCCCGGACGGCAGGCCGAGGGCTGAACGTCCCACTCAAGGACCCTGGACTGTAGGGCAACACCACAGCACATTAAAACCAGTCCAGCCATCACAACACAAAATATTACACATAACAACTGATATATAAGTGTGCATGATTTCGCCAAACTTAACATGAAGAGACAAACTTATACATGATTGGAGCAACAAGACAGTGAAAGATTAACTTTAGGCTATGGAATATTTAACAACTTACAATTTAACCAATTACAAGTTAACCAATTACCAAAGAAAAATTGCGTATATGAACTAAAAAAGACAAACTGAAAACTAGGATATGGATACATGAGCAATAGGAATTAACATGAAAAGCTAAAGATAGGCTAGGTTATTGTCAATGAACAAAAAATAGGGTAAATCGGTAACTACAACTGTAAAAAGGCTCAATAAACATCATACAGAACTACAATTGAAAATAAAACAAGATATAATAAAGCAATTACTGGTAAAACCTGTAACCTGGAGCACATGGCTCAAACATAGGTTAACTAAACTAGACAAAGAAAATACAAATTTAACAAAACCCTAAAACACAAGCAAGAACGATTAATATTATGTAAACAAAAGTATTTTCACCAAAAGGGTGATTCGATATTAGAAATTTACAAAATGAACACTTACGTTACAGTGTCTCTCAGCCACGCATAGTTAGTAGATCGGCAGACAGCACAAGACTAACCTCCGCAGACCCACTGAACAGCTCGAACCATCTAGAAGGCTGGCCAAGCGGACCGAAACTTCTGGAACACGGAACTTAACGGAACCGGGCCAACGGCTACCAAAGTACGCGGAACGCAGAGCGTGAGCGATCTCAGGCAGCCTGGCAGACAACGAAAAAAAACCGAAATGTACCGGTCAAAGACCCGGTACAACCTCCCTCTGCAAGACCTCAACACACCCAGGCAGGGGAAAAAACTCGGTACCTCAGGGAACCAAGAGGAAGAAGAAGAAACCTCCAAAGAGTGGTGCTCCAAGGACGCCAAAGAGAAACTAAGAGGGGAAACCCCTCAAACAGGGAGCGAACTACCCTGACGGTCGGGCCCGACCAGAAAAGAGAGAAAGGAGACTCTCTCAGAACAGCCACCTAGGGCGCAGAGGTGATCAATCTCTTTGCCCCAAGAAACCCCCAGGAACACCAACTCCTGGATCAACCGTTCCCCGGAAAGCCTTAAGCTGGGACACATGGGCTTTCCTGAACACCCTGCCTGACTGGGGATCAACCAGCAGAGCAGTCACCGGTGACAAAAACCTGTCGATGCGGTGGGGACCAGACCACCGATAGCACAACTTGGCAGCTCTTCGTTCCGCGGCCGAACTGACCGGGTGAGCCTGACAAAGAACCAGATCTCCAACCTGAAAAGGGTTAGGAGTGCGACCCTTATCATACCTCCTCCTCACTCTCTCTCTAGCACGTAGCAGGTTGCGCCGAGCAGCCCGCCACGTGGACACTACGTCAGTGGCACCTGGCGTAGGTAGAAGATCCTCTAACCTCCACAAGTTGGACAAAGGGTTGTTAGGAGGGTAGCCATGTAGAATTTCGAAGGGAGTGGCATTGTGACTCTCATGCTTAGAAGAGTTAAAAGCAAGCTGGAGCCAAGAGAGACTCTCATCCCAGGTGTTCTGCTTCTCAGCATGGAAAGTAATAAGGGCAGACCGAAGATTGCGGTTGAACCGCTCTGCATGAGAAGGCTGTGGGTAATACGGAGAGGTAGTCACATGCCTGATACCATTGCCAAAACAGAACCTACGAAACTCATGGGAGGTAAACTGGCTACCGTTGTCGGACACAAGAGTGGAAGGCACACCAAAGTGCTGGAAGAGTTGGGACTGGAGAGCACGGATGGTGAGCTTAGCCGTGGCACTCCGAAGTGGGAAAAGCCAAACGAACTTCGAGAAAGCATCCACACAAACAAGTAGGTAGGAGCTACCTGACTTGCTACGGGGAAAAGGACCCACGTAGTCGATGAACACCTTCTCAAAAGGACGCTCGGCCACCTCAGAAGATAACAACCCTAACCTTGCATTCTGACTAGGCTTGCTGAGAGAGCACAGGTGACAAGCCCGCACTCTGCCAGCAACATCCCGGTCCATGCCCTTCCAGATGAAGTACCTACGAATCTTAGCGATGGTCTTATGAATGCCAAGATGACCGCCCACAAGAGAAGAGTGATAATACTGAAAGACCATCGGTACTAGATGACTAGGCAGCACTACACGGGGTTCACCCCTCTGTCGAGGACGGCAACAGAGGACCCCTTTGGACAGAAAATAGGGAGGGTGGGCACCTCCCTCTTGAAGCTCACCTAAGATGACTGACAGCTCAGGATCTTTCTGTTGATGGGACAGTAGGTCGTCAAAAGCCAGAGGAAAATCCAGAAGAACAGCACCACACTGAGCAACAGCCTCAGTAGGTGGATCACTGGGTTCGTGATACATGCGGGAAAGAGCATCCGCGATGACATTCTGGGTACCCCTAAGATGTTGGACTCGGAACTTAAAGGCAGAAATTTTGACCACCCAGCGACCAATTTTCCCGAGCTGTCTGGGATGGGCAAGAAGCCAAGACAGTGCCTGATTGTCCGTCTCCAGCAAGAACTCAGCGTGTTCCAAGAAACGCCGAAACTTGTCCGTCCCGAAAACCACAGCCAGACACTCTAACTCATAGATGGAAGAAGCTTTCTTTTCCTGGTGAGACAACGTCCTCGAAGCAAAAGCGATGGGCTGCCTGACCCCATCAAACTCCTGAGAAAGAACAGCAGCAATGGCGGAGGAGGAGGCATCAGTCTGAAGAACAAATTCTCTGCTGAAATCAGGCATACGCAGGACAGGAGGTTGCATGATAGCCTCCTTGAGAGCGTCAAAGGCAGTCTGCTGAGCTTGGCCCCACACAAAAGGGACACCTTTCTTACGCAGCTCGTTCAACGGGGCAGCAAGCTCGGCCACGTTAGGGATGAAGCGACGGTAAAAATTCACCATCCCCACAAAACGGGCAATCCCCTTGGCATCTCTGGGAGGAGGAAAATCCCGAATGCCCTGGGTCCTCGCAGGATCTATGCAGACGCCTCGAGAAGAGATAAGATGACCCAGAAAAGAAATCTCAGGACGAGCAAAAGTGACTTTCTCTGGATTGACGGTAAGGCCAGCTGATTTGAGGCGACTAAGAACTTCCTCCAGATGTTGCATGTGTTCCCCGAAAGTCTCACTGTAGACAAGAAGATCGTCCAGGTAATTGAAAACAAACTTGAACTTCACATCATGGAAGATGGAATCAAGCAGACGAGTAAGAGTCTGGGCACCCACAGCAAGACCCATAGGAACCCTAGTGAACTGGTAAAGATTCCAGGGAACACAGAAGCTAGTCATAGGCCGTGATTCCTTCTTCAATGGAATCTGATGGTAGGCCTGGTTCAAATCAAACACACTGAAAAACTTAGCCTTACCGAACCAATCAAACGCAGAATGCAAATCAGGCAGAGGTACCGAGTCAATAGCGACCTTAGCGTTGAGCCTCCGATAATCCATCACAAGCCTAGACTTACCATTAGGCTTGGGCACAAGAAAAGCTGGACTGGCATAAGCAGAACGAGACGGTTCAATCACACCCTTGCTCAGAAGATCCTCAATCATAGCCCTCATAACCTCCATCTTTGGGGGAGCAAGTTTGTACGGATGACTTCTAACTGGCTGAGAATCGGTGAGGTGGATCTCATACTCCAGAAGAGAAGTGACCCCAAGCTCTGGCGTAAGCACATCAGGAAACCGCAAACACAGCCTCCTAATGGCCTCCGCCTGCTCAGGGGGGAGATGACCAACTGGATCCACCTTGGGTTGTTCGGGCTCACAACCCACCTCTCTGACTGCAGGAGGGCAGTCAGAATCACCTACTAGAGGCACCAAAACTCGCCGATTAAACTTGAAAAACATCTGGCGCTTCTGGAGGTCAAGCACCATACCACTCTTAGAAATAAAG
Organism: Stictocephala bisonia; assembly: GCA_035578905.1. Lineage (NCBI taxonomy): Eukaryota > Metazoa > Arthropoda > Insecta > Hemiptera > Membracidae > Stictocephala > Stictocephala bisonia. The sequence continues at coordinate 43,305 of JAQJVL010003390.1, forward strand.
TCTGCCCCTAGGATACAAGAAACCGCCAGGTCCTTGGCAACAAGAAAACCCCACCTCCAGGAAAATCCTTCAATTTTAAAATGGAAAAACGCCTTTAGAATTATAGGTAGAGGAGTTTGGGATGCCGTCCAGCACGTAATAGAAGAAGGCTCGGTGTGCCTGACAAGTCCTAAGGCGTCAAGGGACTCAAAAAGAGAAAGGCTGATGATACTGCATGCCGAACCAGAATCAAGAAGGGCTCGACACACCGTACCACCAAAAGATACAAAAACGCCAGGACACACCGAGGTGACCGCACTAAGTCCCAGGGAAGCCATGCCAGCAAGGCCCGAAAAATCCCCGACACTCCTGCTATGGGCACGCGTCAGAGGCAAATGGCCACGGTCAGTCGCAACAACGCGGGGAGCTACTGTGGAGGCAACCCCCCGCGCTGAGCGTTTCCCGCCCCACGACCTCGAGCACGTGGACAGTCACGTCGAATGTGACCAGGTTGGCCACAAGCAAAACACAGAACAGGAGGCCGAGAACCACGACCCTCCACTGGCTGACTCACACCTAAAGACATAGCCGGTCGACGGGTGGGGAGAGCACGATGACTCTCAGAATCCCTCCCTTGCTGGTCTGAGAACTGCACGCTGCGCGAAACAATGCACAGCTGATGCAGCTCCCGAAAAGTAGAAGGAACACCAGCAAAAACCAATCTGCACCGTTCTTCGGGAGAAATGCCATCCAGGATGACACGAACGGTGTCAGCTTCAGAAAGGGTGAGGCGCAACGCTTGACGAGCTTCCTTGACTGAAGAGACATAGGCTGCCAGAGACTCGCCCCTACCCTGCGACCGATAAAATCTGTCCATGACCATCCTCTCCCTGAGTCGAATGGGAAGAAACGATGAAAGTAACTCTCGATGGAACGAGTCCACCGAGGCATCACTGGCCAAGACAGAACTCAGCAACTCCCCAACGGGACCTCTACAATAAGGGAAAACCAGACGAAGCAAGTCCCCAGCCTGCATGCCGGGCATCTCACTAAGTCTGAGAAAGGCCACCAGAAACTTCAGAAGCTCCTCAGGATCCATCCCATCGATCACAGGGAGATTCTGGATCATGGGCGTGAGAGGGTTAGGCAGCTTGTGGTAGCTCAGCTGCAGAAGAGCAGGTGAACCCAAAGAAGCAGACGGAACGGCAGCTGGAGCCGAACCACAAGCAACCTCAACAGAAACGCCTGCAGGCTCAGAAGGAACCTCAGGCACAGTGAGAGCCGTTGTCTCAGCCTGCGGCCTCGACACGTTAGGCGAAAGCGCAAAAGTAGGCCGCTGACCCAGACCCGTAGGAGTCGTGGAACCGGAGAGTGCCTGAAAAATCTCCTCAAGCCTAGATACACTCTCCAAGATCCACGCCCTATCCGACGGCTCCAACCCCGGCGCCCGGTTGACCAGCCTTAAACGGGCAAGCAGATGCCCCAGACGTGCAAGGCGGCAGGCCCGGTCACGACCTACTGGAGGTTCAAACTGCAAATCTTCCAAAACCCCTTCCCAATCTTCCACCTTACGCTTACAAACAGACAACTCCTCACCAACCTCAAGTAGAGTAGACCAATCCACCGCCGTACCCGCGGACAACTGCTCCCGCAGCAACCTCCGGAGATTCAGAACATCACCCTCCGGAGTCACACCCCGCGACCTCAACTCAAAAATTAACTCCTCCTTGACTAGGAGCGCAACATTCTGCAGATAGGCCATCTCGCAAAACAAAATTCTCAACAGTACACAAAAAACGACAACTCCAGGGTCCAAGACGAACTAAACCCTCAGCCTACCGAGCCACTGCCGACCACTCCAATCCACCCCTGAAACCCATTCAACAAAGTAACCAAGCGGATTGCCTAAAAATTTTTTTTTTTTTTTTTTTTAGGCAACCACGCTCTGCTACCAATTGAGACCCATCCCCCCACCAAAGCTGGTAAGCGTGCCAACCGGGGGGATGGCTCAAAACAAGTCGAGCGATGGGATCACGGGTGGCAGTTGGAGGGTCAAAATAACACTCGGCAGCTGAGCAAAACTAGTTTATTACCAAAAAATCAAAATAAGCAAAACTTGGCAGGCAGAAGGCCAAAACAAAATTAGGCAGAAGGCCACAATATAAATTTTCACTTAAATAAATAACAACACACTAAAATTACCAAGATACTACACAATTATAACAAACGCTATAAATACCACAAACTCTACAAATACCAAAATTTAACAATTAATCAACTACAGGGTGTATGGCCTATCTGCAGTTTAGCCTGAGACACCCCAAAACGTAAGAAAATATTAAGCCCCAAATAAACGTGAAAATTTAGAAAACTTTTGGATCACAACACTTAAAACCGGCAATTCAGCCCACATCCCATGATTCCACCGGGCCAGGGAGTAAGCCGGAATCCCTGGGCAGCTCCGAATTAAAATTAAGCAAAGCACAATAATCCCCTTTTGGTGAGTTTAAAAAATTAAACAATTTAAAAAAAATATAACACGGTACCGTTCTATTATCCCCTGACATCAATAATACACTACACGAAAAATATAAATAACAATCACTAGGCCTAAACATAATAATCAACAATAACATAACTTAACCATAGGGACCTAACAAAATATAAAATCTAAAAAATATAACAATAAAATAAACTAATTAAATAAATAACAATAAATATCAACGTTTTCTTTTCTTTTTTTTTTCTTTTCTTAAATTTCAATATAATTATATATCCCTAGCAATGTCCCCATGGCTGTTTTGTCACTTTCAGTCTTTAGGCCTAGGCCTCAATAAAATAGCTCCACCACCATTCGTCTTTTTTTTCTTATATTTCACTGCCCTTTTCTTTTTTTATTTTTCTTTTTATAAAATACATCATCAAAACCCCCAGCTCAGCCGCCGGGAAATAAAATGGAATACACTGACCTGAGGACAGGAGACTTATACCACAAGGATGTAGAGCGGGTAGCGGGCGCCTCCAGGCTCCAACATGGTCCTCAGGCCAGGCTAGCAGTGCAGATGGTAGACAATCCCCGGACGGCAGGCCGAGGGCTGAACGTCCCACTCAAGGACCCTGGACTGTAGGGCAACACCACAGCACATTAAAACCAGTCCAGCCATCACAACACAAAATATTACACATAACAACTGATATATAAGTGTGCATGATTTCGCCAAACTTAACATGAAGAGACAAACTTATACATGATTGGAGCAACAAGACAGTGAAAGATTAACTTTAGGCTATGGAATATTTAACAACTTACAATTTAACCAATTACAAGTTAACCAATTACCAAAGAAAAATTGCGTATATGAACTAAAAAAGACAAACTGAAAACTAGGATATGGATACATGAGCAATAGGAATTAACATGAAAAGCTAAAGATAGGCTAGGTTATTGTCAATGAACAAAAAATAGGGTAAATCGGTAACTACAACTGTAAAAAGGCTCAATAAACATCATACAGAACTACGATTGAAAATAAAACAAGATATAATAAAGCAATTACTGGTAAACCTGTAACCTGGAGCACATGGCTCAAACATAGGTTAACTAAACTAGACAAAGAAAATACAAATTTAACAAAACCCTAAAACACAAGCAAGAACGATTAATATTATTTAAACAAAAGTATTTTCACCAAAAGGGTGATTCGATATTAGAAATTTACAAAATGAACACTTACGTTACAGTGTCTCTCAGCCACGCATAGTTAGTAGATCGGCAGACAGCACAAGACTAACCTCCGCAGACCCACTGAACAGCTCGAACCATCTAGAAGGCTGGCCAAGCGGACCGAAACTTCTGGAACACGGAACTTAACGGAACCGGGCCAACGGCTACCAAAGTACGCGGAACGCAGAGCGTGAGCGATCTCAGGCAGCCTGGCAGACAACGAAAAAAAACCGAAATGTACCGGTCAAAGACCCGGTACAAAACACAAGATTTACCATAAAAAAGAATAAAGCTCATTAGATTTATAAAATCAAATGTAAATTTTATAAAAATAAAGCATGCCCAAAGCAGAAACTATTAAAACGGCTGCTGCTGTAAGAGTAGGTCAAAAAGTAGCAAGTATGACACAAAATGCCATTTCAAACAAGCTACAGAGATACATTTGTGTTAGTACGCCTTATTTCGTATCTCCCACAACTGGGTGGGTCCTCATGGCGTGTTGTATCTCCCACAACTGGGTGGGTCCTCATGGTGTGTTGTATCTCCAACAACTGGGTGGGTCCTCATGGCGTGTTGTATCTCCAACAACTGGGTGGGTCCTCATGGCGTGTTGTATCTCCAACAACTGGGTGGGTCCTCATGGCGTGTTGTATCTCCAACAACTGGGTGGGTCCTCATGGCGTGTTGTATCTCCAACAACTGGGTGGGTCCTCATGGCGTGTTGTATCTCCCACAACTGGGTGGGTCCTCATGGCGTGTTGTATCTCCAACAACTGGGTGGGTCCTCATGGTGTGTTGTATCTCCCACAACTGGGTGGGTTCTCATGGCGTGATCCCATCCTTGGAATTTCCATAAACAGGAGACAAACTACTCTTTTTAAACTCTTTTATTTTCCTTTCTTATTAAATGTTTACTTCAGGACCCTATTTATGAAAAATTAATTAATATATGCCCACTACTGAGAACAAACTAAATTTATTCTGACACTATTTTTTTGTGTATAGAGGATTTTTTCAATAAGTATTTGGCAACTCTATAAGTCCCTATTCATTATAGTAAGAATATATTCTACAAATTACAAATTCATTACTGAAAAAAGTTTTTCCTGGTCAATGATGTATGATAAAATTACAATGATGTATGATGTATGATGAAATTAACTACTAACAAGAGAACAAAACTTTTACCTTCATCAATGAGTGCTATTGTTCCAAGAACCTTGACTGGGATGACTTCTCCTCGTTTAGCCACCTTGAAAAATATACTTTTTAAATACAGGCAGGATTATATGATCACAGTTTTACGATTTCTCTTTATTCAGAAAATTGTTTTTGTTTAGTATTTAGTTTTTATACTCTATTAGATTCCTGTAGCAAACCTGTTACTAAAGAAATTTTTTGTATTACAATGCAAAAATAACTAAATTGTTTAAAATAAATTCTGAAATAAAATTTATTTAGAAACAACATCCCATATTTTTTTTAAACAGCCTTAATTTTTTGCATTAAGGATCATTCTATTTTTGTTAACATATTATTATTTTAAACTAGAGTAAAGTGATTAATTTGACATGAGATTCCTTATCAATTCAGTATAGACATAGTATTAAAGGTTTGATGATTAAAAATCAGAAGTAGACTTTGTATTTTATTTAATGTCAAGACTGATTATAACGGGTGGCCCAAAAAAACCTGACACTTTTTAAATAGACGTTTATAAATGGTTCATTTGTTTACAGATGTCATTGTTGTAACATATGGTATTATAGGTTAGGCCATTTTAGTAAACATGGGTCAGTGGACGGTTCAACATCGTGCCTTTGTCATTTAAGCGTTTAAAAAAATAATGAGTCTGTTATTGTTACACAACGGCTTTTTCGTAACAATTTTCGTGTTCCACGTCATGGCCGTGTCCCCTGTCGGAACACCATTAATAAGTGGGTTTGTAATTTTAGAAAACTGAATCCACACTAAAAAAGAAACCAACTGGTAGGCCTAGATCTGTTCGTACACATGAAAATGTTGAAAGAAATCGTGAAGCACTGCTTCAAAGCCCAAAATGATCAACCAGGAGGCAGTCCGTTGCATTAGCATTTTCAAGAGCAAGTATGCATCGAATTTTACATCTCGATTTGAACTTCCATCCCTACAAGATACAGGTTGTGCAAAAACTTAATAACACAGGTTTTGCATAACTCTCTGTCAAACGCTACTGCAACTTATTCATGAAGAAAACATACTGCAATGTTTGTTAATGTCTGACGAAGCTCATTTTGATTTGACAGGAAATGTTAACCCTCAGAATTGTCTGGTCAAGAGATAATCCTAAAGAAATTCCCGAACAACCCTAGCCTAGCGAAAGAGAGCCTGTGTGGTGTGGTGTTGCACGTTTTGGAGTAATTTGGCCATATTTTTTTGTAGATTACATCGGTGCAACAGTTTCTGTGAATCCAGAACGATTTGTTGATATGATTCAGAACTTCTTAATTCCCTGACTGCGAGAGCTAGTTATTGAAGTGGACTCTCTATGGTTCCAGCAAGATGGTGCAACAGCGAACACAGCCAATTTGTCTATGAATGTTTTATGAGACCTATTCCCAGGACATCTCATCTCTCACTTTGGTGATGTCGCATGGCCTGCACAATCGCCCGACCTAAGTGCTTGTGAATTTTGGCTCTGGGGTTACTCGAAGGGTAAAGTTTATGCTGCTAAACCCAATACCATTTTCGAGTTGAAGAACTGCATTAGGTATGAGCTTGCTGCAATACCACTGCCTATGATCAGTAGGGTAATGTCAAATTTTGTTAAAAGATTAGAGCTCTGTGTGGGTATCGGAGGAATGCATCTGAGTGATATTGTATTCCATAAATAAAAATAGCATACATAAGGGCACATTTTGGTTATTTTAAAAAAAATCCAATTTGTAACATAGTTGTTTTATTTTAAAAACCGTCAGGTTTTTATGGGCCACCCTGTAATACAAAACCATTCCTCTATTTTTTGGACCTAATTTGTAGCAACTTCGAACACAGTTAAGAAGCTGTTTATTGCCTCGTTTCTAATTTCATAGCTAAAGTATATTTCAACAGTTTTCAAACAGTTGTATACATTTTTCTATAGGAGGATGTATACTCTGCTCTGTATTTTTGAACAAATTTTTTACATGGTAATTTTGTTGTAACATTTTTTACATGGTAATTGTAACTCACCTGATAAAAGTGCCAGTGGCTCTGAAAATAAGTGAAATTTGTGTAGTGTTAATTATTTTTAAGCATTCTTTACTCTGAATGGAAGAGTAAAGAATTGTGAAATCTGTATAATGCTGTTGCTACAATGTTGAACTTTGGAAATAATGTCAATAATGAAGTAAGTTCAAACTATTTAAAGGTATATAATACACATTAACTACCAGGGTTTCTAAATACAGTAGTTAGAATATTAGTCCTAGGATTGTTTCAGATAACAAAGGCATTAAACTGTACCATCAACATTTGTTGTCGTTATTGTAAAGAAACAAATAATTTCGTGCAACTCACATGAAGAAATAGCATTAAATTTAAGAATATACTATAGAAATGTTACATAAAAGAATCCAAGGTTTTTGAAGGATATCCTTTTACACATCTTCTTAAAGAAATTAGAAGATGGAATTTTCAACTACTGAAATGAATATTCATGTCACTCACCCTGTAACCGATTTCTAGTACATCTATCGGATCGTTGTCTCCCTTACACTTTGTGTGCTCATCCACTAAGTTAGGATTCTCCCAAGTCTGTAACAAAATAAATCTCAACTAAGATCGGCTTATTCAATAACTAACTGTTAAATAACAATTTTTATTTTTTTAAAGAAGAGGTCGTCCTTCATAACCTTACTTTGCCCATTCCTCATAGAATCTGTGCGAGGAACTAATTCAGACAGAGTAAGGGTCACTTAGCAATACTTTGCAATCAATTTAATATTTTGATTGCAAATACTTGACCTCAATTATATTAGCAACGTTGGTGATCCCTTAGTTTACTGTAGATCCTGACAGGTTACGAAAAAATCACAGTAGCATTTTCATGCTATGAAGCTTCCCCTGTAGGCAACTGTAAGAAGCTTCCACCCAGTAAAGCTAAAGCTTCCCCTGTAGGAAGCTTTAAGTAGGCACCTGACTTAAACATAACTTAATTTGTTTCATTGTGAGTGGTATTGACCCACTCACCAACCCACAAACGTACATTGGTATTCAAAAATACTGTACTAACCAGTACAGTAGAAGTTGATATTACTGATAAATCTTCCAGTCTAGGCCGGATTCGAACCAGCGCTATCTATAAGCTCTTATTGGACTGTTGATCTGATTGGCCTGTTGGTCCTGTGATCTGATTGGCCAGTTGGTCCTGTGATCACCAATTGTACACACGGTTTTTAGATTGGTGTGTGTGTGTGTTTGATTGGATAAATCCTAGATCCAATCAAAAACATCTGGTTGGATTAGGATTTATCATGAAAACAAGGAAAGAAGCATTTGAAAAATACATTTGTTAGTATATTCTAGGCATTTAAACCTAGCATTCTTTGAATTTTTATTTGTAATATTGTATTCAAATTAAATTTGTACACGGTGCTACCTAATAAAACGTTGGTCAATCGGTCCTGATATCTTATTCGTCAGTCCATCTGTGATTTGATTCGCCAGTCGGTCCTGTGATCTTATTGGTCAGTCTGTCGTCTAAATCTTATTGGTCAGTCCATCTCGTGATTTGATTCATCAGTTGGTCCTGTAATCTGATTAGTCAGTCCATCTCGTGATCTAATTTGTCAGTCAGTACCGTAATCTGATTGGTCAGTTAGTCCTGTGATCTGTTTGGTCAGTCGGTCCTCTGATATGATTGGTCAGTTGGTCTTCTGATCTGATTGGTCAGATGATCCTGTTATCTTATTGGTCAGTCAATATCGTGATCTGATTGACAAGCAAAATCAATTTACTCTTTATAAAAAGACCTGTCATGGAAGATATGTTATATTGTGCAGTAAGCCTACAGTCAGTTGGTTTTGTGATCTGATTGGTCAGTTAGTCTTGTGATGTTATTTATTGGTCATTCGGACTTGTGATCTGATGGGTCAGTCCATCTCGAGATCCAATTTGTCAGTCAGTACCGTAATCTGATTGGTCAGTTAGACTTGTGATCTGTTTGGTCAGTCGGTCCTCTGATATGATTGGTCAGTTGGTCCTGTGATATGATTGGACAGTCCATTGTGTGGTCTTATTGGCCAGTTCATCTTGTGATCTAATTCACCAGTCAGTTCTGGGATCTAATTGGTCAGTCTGTCCTGTAATCTTATTGGTTAGACCATCTCTTGATCTGATTGGTCAGTATATCTATCTGATCTATATAAATTGGTCGGTAGCGTAGTTGGTTCAATCCCAGCTTCATAAACTAAAGGTTCTCAGTTCGATCCCAATCAGAGTCATAACACATTTTGAGAAGGATCAGCTGATAACCACCGGCTGTTCATTTGTCATTGGGCTATTAATTAATGACACTTTCTAAGGTATAGTCAGCCTTAGTTTGTAACAATGACTACATTCGCTCATCTACACTCATCACACTCATACGAAATCCATATTCGCCCATATCTTGACGATCGGCGTCTTATGAATAAATAAAAAAAATAAATAAATAAATAAAAATCTGATTGGTCAGTCCATCTCGTTATCTTATTGGCCAGTCCGATCTTATTGGTTATTTTGTGATCTGACACACCAGTCGGTCCTGTGATATGATTGGTCAGTCTTTCTTGTTATCTAATTGGTCAGTCGGTCCTGTTATCTAATTGGTCCTTTAATTTTATTTGTCAGTACATCTCATGAAATGATAAGACAGTCGGTCCTATGATCTGATTGGTCAGTCTGTACTGTTATTTAATTAATTGGTCAGACGGTCTTGTAATCTTATTGGTCAGACCATCTCTTGATCTGATTGGTCAGTATGTCCTCTGATCTGATTGGTCAGTCCATCTCGTTATTTTATTGGCCAGTCCGATCTTATTGGTTATTTTGTGATCTGACACACCAGTCGGTCCTGTAATCTTATTGATCATTCCAGCTGGTAATCTGATTCGTCAGTCAGTCCTGTGATCTAATATGTCTGTCTGTCCTGTTATCTAATTGGTCAGTCGGTCCTGTAACCTAATTGGTCAGTCGGTCCTGTAACCTTATTGGTCAGTCCATCTGGTGTAATGATTCGCCAGTTGGTCCTGTGATCTGATTGGTCAGTCTGTACTGTTATCTAATTGGTCAGTCGGTCCTATGATCTGATTGATCAGTCCATTCGTGATCTGATCCGTCAGTCGGTCCTGTGATCTGATTGGTTAGTCGGTCTTGTGATATGATTAGTCAGTCGATTATATTAGTCAGATATGATTAGATTAGTTAGTTCATCTCGTGATCACAAGTCAATCCATCTTGTGATCCTATTGGTCAATTCCATCTTGTACTCAGATTAACCAGTCGGTCCAGTAATCTGATTGGCCAGTCAGTCCTGTGATCTGATTGGTTAGTTTGTCTTGTAATACGATTGGTCACTCGGTCTTGTGATCTAATTGGTCAGTCCATCTCGTTATCATTGGTCAGTCCATCTTGTGATCTGATTCGCCAGTTGTTCCTGTGATCTGATTGGTCAGTCTGTCCTGTTATCTAATTGGTCAGTCAATGCTGTAATCTTATTGATCAGTCCATCTGGTGATCTAACTCATCAGTCAGTCCTGTTATCTAATTGGTTAGTCGGTCCTTGTAGTCTTATTGATCAGTCCATCTCGTGATCTGATAGGTCATTCGATCCTCTGATATGATTGGACAGTACATCTTGTCATCTTATTGGTCAGTCCATCTGTGTTCTGATTCACCAGTCGGTACTGTAATCTTATTGGTCAGACCATCTCTTGATCTGATTGGTCAGTCTGTCCTCTGATCTGATTGGTGAGTACATCTGGTTATCTTATTGGTCAGTCCATCTGGTAATCTGATTAATCAGTCAATCCTGTGATCTGTTTGGGCAGTCGGTCTTGTGACCAATCAGGTTAGTCCATCCAGGATCTGATTGGTCAGTCGGTTCTATGATCAGATTGGTCAGTCCGTCTTGTGATCTAATTGGTCAGTCCATCTCATGTTCCTATTGGTCAGTCTATCTTGTACTCAGATTTACCAGTCGATCCTGTGATCTGATTGATCAGTCTATCCTGTTATCTAATTGGTCAGACGGTCCTGTAATCTTATTGGTCAGTCCATCTGGTGATCTAAATCGTCAGTCGGTCCAGTGATCTAATTGGTCAGTCGGTCCTCCGATCTAATTGGTCAATCCATCTCGAGATCCTATTGGTCAGTCCACCTCATGTTCCTATTGGTCAGTCCATCTTGTACTCAGATTAACCAGTCGATCCTGTGATCTGATTGATCAGTCTGTCCTGTTATCTAATTGGTCAGTCGGTCCAGTAATTTATTGGTATTGACCCAGCCACCCGCAAATACACATACAGTAAACTTGACCCACCCGCCCGCTCGTACACATACAGTGGTGCAAGGATGATCTGATTGGTCAGTCCATCTTGTTATCTTATTGGTCAGTGCATCTTGTAATCAGATTCGCAAGTCGTTCCTGTGATCTGATTGGTCAGTCTGTCTTGTTATCTAATTGGCCAGTCAGTCTTGTTATAATTGGTAAGATGGTCCTGTAATTTTATTGGTCAATCAAACTCATGAAATGATTCGCAAGTCGGTCCTATAATCTAATTGGTCAGTCGGTCCAGTTATATGATTAGTGAGTCGGTTCTGTGATCAGATTGGTCAGACCATCTTGTAATCCTATTGGTCAGTCCATTTTGTACTCAGATTCACCAGTTGGTCCTGTGATCTTAGTCAGTCTGTCCTGTTATCTAATTGGTCAGTCGGTGCTGTAATCTTATTGGTCAGACCATCTCTTGATCTGATTGGTCTGAACAAATCAAAATCTGATTGGTCAGTCCTCTTGTGATCTGATTCACCAGTCGGTCCTGCAATCTTATTGGTCAGTCCATCTCATGATCTGATTCGCCAGTTGGTCCTGTAATCTGATTGGTCAGTCTGTCCTGTTATCTAATTGGTCAGTCGGTCCTGTGATCTGATTCGTTAGTCTGCCCTGTTATCCAATTGGTTAGTCGGTCTTGTGATCTGATTGGTCAGTCGATCTCTTGATCCTATAAATGTCCATCTTGTACTCTGATTCGCCAGTTAGTCCTGTTATCTAATTGGTCAGTTGGTCCTGTGATCTGATTGGTTAGTCTGTCCTGTGATACGATTGGTCAGTTCATCTCGTTATCTTATTGGTCAGTCCATCTTGAGATTGATTGGCCAGTCGTTCCTGTGATCTGATTGGTCAGTCTTTCCTGTTATCTAATTGGTCAGTCGGTCCTGTTATCTAATTGGTCCTTTAATTTTATTTGTCAGTACATCTCATGAAATGATTAGACAGTCGGTCCTATGATCTGATTGGTCAGTCGGTGCTGTAATCTTATTGGTCAGACCATCTCTTGATCTGATTGGTCTGAACAAATCAAAATCTGATTGGTCAGTCCTCTGGTGATCTGATTCACCTGTCGGTCCTGCAATCTTATTGGTCAGTCCATCTCATGATCTTATTCGCCAGTTGGTCCTGTAATCTGATTGGTCAGTCTGTCCTGTTATCTAATTGGTCAGTCGGTCCTGTGATCTGATTCGTTAGTCTGCCCTGTTATCAAATTGGTTAGTCGCTCTTGTGATCTGATTGGTCAGTCGATCTCTTGATCCTATAAATCAGTCCATCTTGTACTCTGATTCGCCAGTTAGTCCTGTTATCTAATTGGTCAGTTGGTCCTGTGATCTGATTGGTTAGTCTGTCCTGTGATACGATTGGTCTGTTCATCTCGTTATCTTATTGGTCAGTCCATCTTGAGATCGATTGGCCAGTCGTTCCTGTGATCTGATTGGTCAGTCTTTCCTGTTATCTAATTGGTCAGTCGGTCCTGTTATCTAATTGGTCCTTTAATTTTATTTGTCAGTACATCTCATGAAATGATTAGACAGTCGGTCCTATGATCTGATTGGTCAGTCTGTACTGTTATTTAATTAATTGGTCAGACGGTCTTGTAATCTTATTGGTCAGACCATCTCTTGATCTGATTGGTCAGTCTGTCCTCTGATCTCATTGCTCAGTACATCTGGTTATCTTATTGGTCAGTGCCATCTTGTGATCTGATTCACCAGTCGGTCCTGTGACCTGATTGGTCATTCTGTCCTGTTATCTTATTGGTCAAGTCTCAATATTCCCTACACCAATATTGAGGAAGTTAGATTGTTCATAATGTTAAACTAGAGAAGGTTGCACTATGCATGGTTTTATTCACATTCGATTGTAGGGCTCCTCTCTACTGGAGTCGAACGTTTCAATGGTAATCTAATGCAGTTATTTTATGTATCTAATTAATCTCAGCTGGTAAACAAAAGCAAATGAAATGAACACGATGGAAATAGCAAGGTAAGTAGAATAACATAATTCCACTGATATGATAGTAAAATAGGTGGCAACGCAAGTAGTATGCATGAGATACTGTACATAAATTTAATATTGTGATTTTATGTTTATACAGTTAACCTACTATTATTGTAGTCAAAAGCTGAGGTGTAACGAGCGCAGCGAGTGGCGAGGTTGGCACGCGTAGCATGCAGGGGTGTACCCTAGTATTTTTATTTTGATTGCTTAGTTTTTGTTCAATCTTTGTTTAATTTTTTAAGCTATTCATATTTAATTGTTTCAATATAAATCCAAGAAAGTCATAAAAATCTAGCATCCATTATATAATGTAGTTTCTACAAACTTGGGTCAAACATAGGAGTATTCCAACACCATTTACGTATTCACTTATGAAAAGGTAACAATTGTACAATTTGTAATTATTTTCTATTTACTAAAAATATATGTACTTTACGATCAGTATTCACTGTTCAGCACTCTTTGCTAAGCTTGGTGTTACGACATTACCTCAACTATTTGTCTTAATTTTGTGAAAAAGATTAGAATAATTTAAACAATTTGATAGATTTGAACAATGTTGATAAATTAGAAAGAAAAAAACAACTTTATACTTATTATATTCAGTGTATCTCAAAGTAGTCTTGTTAACCGCAAATAGAAGATTGTTTTAAATTGATATTTCCTGCTTGTCAAAACTTATACAGTAATAAATTGTACCATTCAGTTATTTCAGTAAAAAGTTGTTCAACGGATGTTAGTCATAAGTAATCGAAATACATGGTATTTGTCAATGTCATCCAACGTCATGTTATGTTTTACATTAAATCGAATTAGCCTTAACAGTATAGCAGAGGTCTAGGATACTATGTTACCAACTAAACTATGCAAACATTTTGTTCACAGCAATTTTGAATCTACTCGTAGGGTATGTCGTGTGGCATTTTTTAAAGATTTAAAAAATTTATGATCTTTATAAAGTTATTAATAGTTTGCTGTTTACCTTGCAATAATTAAAAAACATAAGTTAGCTACATTAATTGCCCTTAATACTATTATATAGATAACACCAATATAATTATTGTATCCTCAATAAGTGAAATATATTAATGTTATTGTTATAATAGTTTAGATCCTAAAACGTTAAAACACCATCTTAAGTTTCACAATTTGTTGGAAAAATATGATATGCAGAAATAAAGTAAGCAATACTGTGATTCAGACTTTTAATGAGATCTATTCTAACATTTATATTCATACTTATCAAGTTGAACAAAACCATATAGTCTTAAACAGCTGACAGCTACCAAGTTAGTGAAGTTTTGTTTTCTTATCTGCTGTTAAGAGAGCTAGAGCAAATCTTTCCCTCCACTGCTTATTCTTAACCCACTATGGAGTAACGTATATATAGTGAAAGGAGTAATGTCTTTGGCGCAAACTGGACAAAAAAGTCCTGCCATTTCAGAACAATCTTTTGTTGACATTGAAAAAAAAGTTGTTAAGCTTATATGTACATAGTAACATTATTGAAGAAAGGTGTTGAGCCTAAAATAACTCAAGAATGTAAATGTTAGGTTATGTTTATTTAGAATGAAGGGGCCAGCAGAAGGACAGGCCAGCCATCAGTCATCAGCTGTTGTCCTTAGAGCTAAAAAATCAACTTTCTGTCATATGACACAAGGATCCTTTCAAACATTTTGCCATTCCATACTAGTAAAGGAAATCTTATTAAATATTTTAATTTTGTACTTACATCACAAAATCATAAAACATGGAAGTGTAAACATTGCTGGCGTTTTGGCTCAGTGGATAAGGCTTCAGACTGCGGAGGGCAATTCCAAGGTTTGAATCCCCACTGAGCCAACAGTTGGTACTTCACTCGTTGAATAAAGTTGACGCACAGGCCTGTAGCTCATGTCAACTGGCGAGTGAAGTAAAAAAAAAAAAAAAAAAAAAAAACAGCCGTTTGCATGGAGATAGTTGAGCAGTATGTAGTGTCACACAAATATGGATTCTAAATACAAAGAACCAAACACCACATTGTCTTCACTAATTATGGATTCAAATAATATGAAATATTGTTTTTTAATTTAGATAGTAGAGGTACTTGCAATTCTAATAAGTTAATAAGCCATTAAAAAAATAATTTACAATAGCCTCTAGTTTTTTTTTAGAGTTTTTTTACTAGTTTTTTTAACGAGATTTCCTTCTTAGCCTTACTTTGCCCATTCTTTTTGATCTGTCCAGGGAACTTTTTTGGATAGATTAAGGGCCTGCGAACCAGTTCAGTACAAGGTGATTATTACTGATAAGTACATAATTTGTAGAATAAAACTTCAATATTTCAATAATTTAAATTTTTATTGAATGAGGCCTTTTGTTATCAAAGACTTAATACAATTTTAAATTATTGGAATATTGAAGTTTCTTTCTACAAATTATATAATTTCTAATAAGAAGAGCTTTAAAAATGGATAATGATAAGTATTTCCAGTTTAGGCCGGATTCGAACATGCGCTCTCTAACCTAGGGCTGAAGTCCTGACGCATTAGACGGCTCGGTCAATATGTTACACACCACATTATGAAATAGAAAAAAATATCTTAAAAGGTAAATTGTTTTGAGAATTTTTAGTATTAACAAGCTGTTACAAGGAAGTCAATTCACTTTGTAAAAGGAATTATTAAAATCACCGTGTAAGGAATTTCATTCTCTGATTGAACATAATACTATATTTGATGAAAATAATTATGCACTAGAAGTTGAGGTTGTTTCTGACCTGAGGCAAGGCTCCATAGTTCCAGATATATCCGTGGTGGGGAAAACAATTGGCGACATACCGTAACGCCCCTTCTTCACAATCTTGCTATAATAGGATTCATGGGGTCTTTGGTAGCAATCTAACAAAACAGTATATCATTAAAACAATGATAATTTGATTTAATAATTATCAATAGATTAAGATATTTATATAATAAAAGGCGTAAATTTATGATTTTACTTCTTAAGTAATATTTTTGATTTGGTTTTCCAAATTCACTAGTGTCTATTTTCGGAAACAATATGAGTCAAGCCCTGATTTCTGGGTCACCAAACCTAAGTCTGTGCTTCAAAGCAGGTCCCGATTCTGCATTTTGAACACATAGAGTTGATTGAACTATCGAGTTATCGGCCTTAACTGTGGCTGTATACCTTTATCTCTTTCTACAATCAATATTCAGTGAGATGAAAAGTAAGCAATTCTAATCTGTAATTACATTTTTAACTAAACAAATATATACTGATTATCATGATTAAGGATGATCATATGCCACTGTAAAACTTTGGAATAAGCTTCCAAATTGGATTTGAGTTTTGTAATAAGCTTTGGAATTGACACAAAGCCAGAGTCAATTGAAACGCATCACTTCTAACAGATCGACCAAGTGATGCAGTGACTGAGGAAAACTGTAGGATTGAGTTATGGTATTAATTTCGAGATGTCAGTGCTGTGTCTTTAATTGAAAAGGAAGGTGTTAAATCAGCAGATGTATTTCAGAAGCATCTAGTTCACATGTCCCAAGTTGCAACACAAGCTCTGAGGCAACAAACTTTTGAACAACCTGCACTCCAGTTCAGCCCAGGCAACTTTCCCTGTTTAGCAACTAGACAAAAAATCTAAAAGGAACAAGGTTTCAGGGTGAAGAAGAAGAAATGAAAATTTCATTTTGACAGTATTCTTAAGAACAACATTGAAATTTTGTTTTAAATGGTACACTGGACCTATACAAGAGATGTGAAAAATGTGTTGCTCTAAAGTGATATTATATTGAAAAATAAATTTTATTTCTGTAATTATCTCTTCTTTACTTAAATATCTGGCAGAGGCAGCGGACTTTTCATCATCTTCTGCATACTTGTAAAGATGGGCTATAAAATTTATGATAAATTAATATTCTTTATAAATACTTTGATAAATCATTGTCGTAAATTATCTACCAGAACCAAGATATGAACTTCTATAACAACATAGGAATGGAGTTCACATTTATAACAGCATAGATATAGAGTGGTTTCTATCTACAACTAAATATATATATATACAAACAAATATATATATAGATTTGTGCATGTATATAATAATATAGGTATGGAGTTGTACAGGATAAATATTTCCTACCCGATATAGGTAGTTAAATAACTCGATATTTGTTTGGGAGAAAGAAAACAAATATAGAAACAAGCTTTTAGAGAACAAAAGACTTTTAACAGTATAAGTGAACTGATCAATCATATGTCCTTTTAAAAGGTAGTTCCAAGAGAATGAAAGGTCCTTTGGTTTCAATTCCCAATCTAGTATACATTGTTTGCAGCATTTACTACTTTTTGTTAGAGAACGAACTATGCAACCAATAGTTAAATTGCCCTTTATTACATCGTTTTTCTATAGCCTAAAAATTAGATTAATTGATTGATAACAAGATTTGATGTTTCTGATGAGAAACAAATATTTAACTCTAAGAAAAACCGTACGAAAGCTAAGACAATTTATTGGGCCCAAAAAATTATAAAGAATAAAAAAAAATTAATAGGAAAATTAGTTATTGAAAAAAGAAAAGATAATAATCTATCACAACTTATTTCCAGTCATTGCTGTTTCTCTGGTGGCCTATAACCAAATGCTTTCACTTAAACTGTATCTTCCGTAAAGTAATAATTATTAAAGAAAAACAATTTAATCTGGAAATCTGCGTTTCAATCAGCAAATAGTAAGTAATATATCTTAAAACACAAATATATTTATTGACAATCTATTTTGCAAACTTAGCATTCCATTATATTATCTCCTTCTAATATATTTGATTAGAACAATACTATCTGAATTGTGGAATGCAAGTTTTATACGAGTGGGAAATTTATATTATTGCCTCAATTAGCTTAATTACCTACACCGATATAACTTGAAGGTTATCAGATGATAACATTTGTATTACCAAGCACAACACGCCTCACAATACTCATTTCATACAAGGTGTACATTTTAAGAAAAAAAAAAGTAGTAAAATGGTATTTCACACAAACTTAAAATGAATAAATTTTAAAAAT
The DNA here is from genome assembly GCA_035578905.1 of Stictocephala bisonia. Lineage (NCBI taxonomy): Eukaryota > Metazoa > Arthropoda > Insecta > Hemiptera > Membracidae > Stictocephala > Stictocephala bisonia. Next base: position 61,625 of record JAQJVL010003390.1, read on the forward strand.
TGGATTTTTGATGATTTGTTAACATCTGAAAAATGAAATTTTTGTGCTCTTTTGAATGTCTTTAATCATAAAGTAACTGAAAAAACTCCTCTTAAAATAAACATTTCTTTCAATAATTATTAAATTTACAAGAGGCTTAAATAAAATTAAGTTCTCTGTTAATGGATTTAAGATATTTATTTAAATTCACCATATATAAAATATAAATATTTTCAAAAAAAATGTTTTAATGTGATAAAAATAATGTGTGTGAAATCATTTTTATAACGGGAAAATATACAGTATGTAGAAAAAATAAACTGGTTCCTGAGTAATTACAGTTTTCATCAGGTATATAGCACAAGCAATTCAAAATAATTTTACAATCGAACATACTGAGTCTGCTTAAGTATTTAAAGCTCAATGTTTATAAATATTTATACAAATAAAACAGTTCAAAACGTGCTAGTTTTCAAGTTAAATAAACTTTTAGTTATACATCAATTACTATCTACCTTGTGTATTTGTATTATTATGGAAATAAACATCATTTAGTACATTTTATATTTTGTGTTGTAAAACTAATAATAATTTGCCAC